>QANW01004277.1:1859212-2001631 GCA_003254865.1 Dryas drummondii
ATGTTCCCATCTTTCTTTAACAAACCAGAAGATTGGATTGGATGGTTGTAGGTTACTTGTTTCAGACATTCACTGGGGAAGAGCCATCATTAAAATATGAATAATTATGTAAACGATTAAATCAGTAACAAAGCATTCAAACCTGTCTTAAGTCTTTTTTGGTTTTTTGATTATTTTGCTGGCAGATTTACTGCTTTGATGCTGTCACTCTTGAGAACAAATTCAGTGTCCTTACTTATCCTGTCCCCCAGTTGGGAGTCCAAGGACTGGTTGGGGTTAATATTGGATATGGTCCCATGGCTGTTGGTCCCAGGTGGTTGGCTTATGCTTCCAACAATCCTTTGCTGTCAAACACAGGCCGCTTAAGTCCGCAAAGTCTTACTCCTCCAGGTGTCAGTCCATCAACTTCGCCAAGCAGTGGAAGTCTGGTGGCTCGATATGCCATGGAATCTAGTAAGCAGTTAGCTGCTGGGTTACTAAATCTGGGAGACATGGGTTACAAAACTTTGTCCAAGTACTATCAAGATCTTATACCTGATGGTTCTAGCTCTCCTGTGTCATCAAATTCTAGCTTGAAAATAGGGAGGGTTGGATCACATTCAGCAGAAACAGATATTGCTGGAATGGTCAGTTTTCTTTCTAGCTGATAATTTAATCTTACACTGGAATAATCACTGTTTCATACATCACAGTACTCACTAGAAAATAAAAGATCTTTTATTTATATTTTGAGTTTTATATTTTATTCCTTGTGCTAATTTGTTTTAGTTGAGAATAAGGATCTCCTGACATACTTACTATTGCTTAGTAGTTTAGGAAAGCCTGATATTAAATAGCATAGGGATGTGGTTGATTTTTGTAGTGTCGCTCTATACTTATGTTATTACCTTAGAGTAATTCTGATTGAAGCATATTTACTTACTGAAATGGTATTTGCAGGTTGTTGTAAAGGACTTTGTTTCCAGAGCTGTTGTATCCCAATTTAGGGCACATACTAGTCCCATTTCTGCTCTATGTTTTGACCCAAGTGGGACTCTTCTTGTTACTGCCTCAATACATGGAAACAATATCAACATTTTTCGAATAATGCCATCCTGCTCACATAATGGATCAGGAACTCAAAGCTATGACTGGACTTCTTCTCATGTCCACCTTTACAAGCTCCATCGTGGCATGACATCAGCTGTACGTTCTGGTTTTTTAATGTGTTCTCTCGCTATTATGTTCTTGTGTTGATGTGAGCTTTCTTTTCCTTGTGCTAATTATACAGGTGATCCAAGACATTTGTTTTAGTCAATACAGTCAATGGATTGCAATTGTTTCATCCAGGGGGACTTGCCATATTTTTGCTCTTTCCCCTTTTGGTGGTGATACTGTTCTTCAAATACAGAATTCTCACACTGATGGGCCTGCTCTTTTGCCAGTTCGATCCGTACCATGGTGGTCCACTCCATATTTCATGACAAACCAGCATCCTTTTTCTCCACCACCACCAGTTACCCTTTCTGTGGTTAGCAGAATAAAAAATAATAACTCTGGGTGGCTCAATACAGTTAGTAATGCTGCATCTTCTGCAGCAGGAAAGGCTTCCATTCCGTCTGGGGCTGTTGCCTCTGTATTCCATAGTTCTGTACGTCATGATTTGCAATCTTCTCACCTGAAGGTCACTGCTTTGGAGTACCTATTGGTTTACACTCCTTCTGGTTATGTAATTCAATATAAACTACTGCCTACAGTGGGGGGAGAGGCAGGTGAAGCTGCTTCAAGGACAGGGCCAGGTTCTTCAGTGCAGATACAGGATGAGGAGTTGCGAGTGAAAGTTGAACCTCTTCAGTGGTGGGACGTTTGCCGAAGAACTGATTGGCCTGAAAGAGAGGAATGCATATCTGGGATTACACTTAGGAGACAAGAAGACATGGAGACAGTCATGGATAGTTCTGATTGTGATGATAATGATACTAGCGATAAGGAGTTGGTAAAACCACTTGAACGATCTCACTTATATATCTCCAACGCTGAGGTTCAGATCAACTCTGGAAGGATTCCAATCTGGTTAAAGTCTAAGGTACCTTTTATGTTTTGACAGTGGGTTCCATTTGCTTCATAATTTCCAATTGTGTTTGTGATCCTTTAATTTATCTCTTAGATATATTTCTACACTATGAGTCCGCTGGGGGGTGTAGAGCAAAAGTTCACTAAAGATCTTACTGGAGGAGAGATTGAAATAGAGAAGGTTCCTGTTCAAGAGGTTGAAATTAGGCGAAAGGATTTGCTACCTGTTTGTCATAATTTCCATAGGTTTCAATCTGATTGGAGTGACAGGTAATTTTCTGCATTATTCATCTACTTCAATGTGGTGGGAGCATGATGCTGCCAAAATAACTACTAAATCGTATGATCAAAATAATCTATAAATATGTTAACCACTAACTAATTTTGTTGGCTGCTTTTTTCAGGGGTCTTGTTGGCGTAGGATGCTCAAGTGCATCTTCTGATTCTCGTGAAGCTAAAGAATTTTTTTTGGAAAATGCTGGTATATCTGGTGACAAGTTGGCATCAACTGGCTCAGCTGAAAACCCAGATGCTGGTAAGATAAGTGTATATAATGTGAAATCATTGTTTGATTGGTTGAACTGGACTTTCCTATGCAACTATTTTTTTTTTTTAATTTTAATTTTTTATGGATTTTTAGGTGACTATTATCCGTCCATTCTCCAACCTGGGAATGAAAATAATGGGGAAAAAAGAGGGAGATCTTTTTCATCATCACCTCCCCTGAACCAAAGCTCCGCAAACAAAAATATTCTTTCAGTATCTTCAAAACAACCTACCTCAGGTGTTTCTCTTGGTGAGGATAGTAATTTTTCAACAAGTCTATCCACTTTAACGAGTGGCTCCCTTGCTGCTGATAGAACTATTGCAAAAGCGGTTCAGTCAGTAAATAGTGGTGGGGCCAGTGAAGGTTCAAATGTAAGTTCTAACCGTTCTGATCTGAGTATGAACATGCTTGATGAGGGACCAGTACATGACTCACTGGATTTTGAGCAGTTTTTCCAAGAGGAGTACTGTAACACATCACCTCTGAGCAACTATCGTGAATCAACAGAAGTTGTAACTGACATGGACAGCAGCAGCCCCTGTGATAGGGAGAAATGTGAGGAAGATGGTGACAATGATGACATGCTTGGTGGTGTATTTGCCTTCTCTGAGGAAGGTGGGATATGGAACAATATGTATTACTTGATCACTTTTATATAAATTTCCTTATTTCTGGCATATATATAATGAAGATAGATGCTGCTGAGTGATGATCCTTGCTATCATTGAACTTCATTATTTTGTCATTTTCTAGAATTTGAAAATGTGGCGTAATCAATTAGTATTTTACCGGAATACAATTATACTATATTGACTTCTCTATTCTTTCTAGCACTTTTTCCACACTGTTGGGTTGTTACGAACATAATGCCTGGCCGTCATGGTTTTAGGCAAAGTAAAGTTGCTTCAGACTATTGAATTTATTTTTGTCAGACTGGGCAGGATGTTTTACAGATGTTCAATAGTACTACAATGATGTTATAGGGAGATCATATGTTGATCTGGTCAAGTAAAGTATGCTGATGTAATTGTTTGCGTTGCATATACAAATTTGTTACTTTTCTTGTTTTGTAGGAAGTACATTTTAAGGCTCTCTTCCGTAAGTTTTCATATGTGTTAGAGGTTTGGGTATATTGGCATGTATGATATTCTGTGGTGATTTTGCTAATTGATACTTCTACTGTAACCTGATTGACATTGTCATGTTTTCTGTCACAGGATGATGTACCTTCTTGTGTTTGAATTGCACTGAAGTACTCGGAGATTTTCTTTTTTCGAGAATGCTGTAAAAGATTGGTCAAGCTCAGCCAAATGTCGGTGTGAAATTTAATTGATCAAGTTTCAGGTTGTTTCGTTTCAACAATAGAAATGCAACTGACTGATTGATACAAGTGATATAATCTTGGCTCGTCATAGTGCTGCTGGGGCAAATCCCTGGTACCCTCCACTTCTAATTGTCATGTAAATGTTGTAAATTGAAATTCATAATAGAAATGATTTGTGTGGACAGGTTCTTTCTGTGCTGTGTAACAATATTGATATTCATTCTTCATAGAAAAGGAAAAAAAAAAAAAAGGAATAAAGTGAAAATTCAAAGAGAGTTTATAATTGAACAAATTGCATTTCTTCTGTGGATAGTTTCTAGCAGGTGCTTTTTAATTCAATCTCTGTATTTAGATGTTCATTCATTTTCGTTTGGTGCAGGAGCTTTAGAAAGTTTTTCATTAAGGCCTCTAGTTTATCCAGTTTATTACTATGTAAAGTTCATATGTGAATTGATTAGCCTATCAATGACGTGGTTTAATAACAAGATCAATGAGACAAATGTACTCAATTGGCATTGGTTTTTGAGGTTCCTGTCTTGTGGGCTTATAATGTCAGAGGCCAAATATAAGAACATTATTGACTGTAGCTTTTTATGAACTAAAATTTAAAAAACACAGAAAAAGAATGTTCCAACTGTAAATGGATAAGGATAAAGACATGCACAGTCGCACAGTGCACATACCTGTATGGATATATGTGTGTTTATGGCGTGCATATGCATGTGTTTTCAAGACAGACGGAGGCCAGAGGGAGTTGAAAGATTGTGGCTATTTTTGAAATTTTCCCAAACAGCCAGAATAATGCATCATGAAAAATATGAAAGTTGTGAGGTACAGTTTTTTGGGGTACCAAAAGTGAGAAAACATTCATGTAAAGTTGCTTTGATACATGGCTTTGGCTTTGGCTTTGGATACCCCCAAACATCCTAGAGTCTTGTATTGTTGTGATTAATGGCAGTAGATCCTAGTAAATGTTGGGCCCCACTTTTAGATGCTCTTCATATCAAGAGGAAGAGAATGGAATTGGAATTGGAGTGGTCCCTTGAATCTGCTATAAAAAATGTGAACCCAATTTGATTGAATTGAATGCATGATTGTAGAGGTAACATCTCATGCAAGGGGGATTGTTTTTGGGCCCTATGACTATTGAAGCATGGCATGCTCGGTCGGTAGTCGGTACCAAAACGGTCTTGTTTTGTCGTTTCAGGTCTTGGATTTGTCATCTCATTGTAGATGGATGTGTCATTTCCATGATTTGCAGCAGTACAATTGACATCCCAAGCTAGCCATCCCAATTTAATGGTGGAGGCAATTCGAACCCAACCTATAAGGCCACATGGTAAAAGAATCCATGAAATTGGGTGTAGAAAGTGTTTTCTTGGTAAGAAAAATGGAATGAAATTGGGGTCAACAGTCAAGACTGAAGACTTCTAATCCACGCCAGGGCCCCACTGTAATTCACCACTCAATTTGGGAATTGTGTATGTGGAAATGTGTTCCACTGGGTTTGATTTAGTATAAAATATAAATTTAATTATTAAAAATTCAATAAAGGAAGAATGGAAATGAAGCTTATCCAAAGTCATAGGTTCCCACCAGGACCACCAAGTTAATCATCCCCACAAGATTGTGAGTCACAAGACTCACAACTCGTACATTGAGATTGAGCTGAATTTAAATTGAGTCAGAAAAAAGTCATCAATCCCAAACAATGCTAGTGGGTAAGTCTCAAATCTTTTGGGACAATACCCAAACAAAAATGATTTCCCAATTGAATGCAATGCAAATGCAACCCTAGCAACATGTAGATGACAAAGTCACCCCCACCCCAATGATGCCTCAAAATTTGTGACAATATGTAAACAAATGCACCCTAGATACCATATACATGTCCCCCCCTCACATTGCTTTGAGCTTTTGACACGTGTGCTATCCCTGCAAAAATTACTGTCACCATATTATGAATTGTCCCTCCTAATAATCCTTAAGTCAAATGGTTGAAAAATGCTGAATCTAATGGGGGGAGAGAAATTATAAAATTGAAAGATCAACTAATGAACCACATGGGCTTCTTGAAAGGGTAGGGCCAAGTACTAAAATAGTGGGGCATATGAAATCCTGGGGCCTGTGCTACATGGTCCTTCTGGTTTACTTAGTACTAACCAATTATCGAAACGAATGTACCACCCAATCAAACAACAACAACACAAACAACAAACAAAAGCAAGAGCAGCACCGATTTATTTACAAAGAATCTTCAAAAGATTTAAAGATTAGCCTGAAATACTGTGAAGGGATGCAGTTGAAAAAGAAAGGTGGAGTAGGTGTAGGCAAAGATAACATCACATACGAATATGATATGCATGCCCTTTGAGAATTGAGACAACAAAAGTTTCAATACTTTATTATACCAACTTAAAATTTTTGTACATGGAAATGTTAAAATTTCACTTTTATTGTTTATTATGATGACCTGAGAGGCTGAGACCTCTCTCTTACAACTTTTAATTTTTTTTTTTAGAAAAGACAAATTCTAACAAAAAAAATCTAGAAGATATGGATGTAACATTGTCTGAAGTCACTTTCCCATCATGTCAATTGAATTAAGTTAGAATGTGGGTCAATGGCCTAAAAAAAAAGTTAGAATGTGGGTAATTATTAATTTAAGCTTCACTTCTTCAGTTAGAGTCGCAGTAATAATTTGTGACTTGCATCTTCATATCTCCCTAAATGTTTGCATTATTGGACTAATAATAATCTTTGTATATATGTCCAAAACAAAAGGAAAAAATAACTCCAGCAAATAATATATTAGAGAGAGAGAGAGAGCAATAATTACTGAAAGAAAAAGATGGGAGGGTGAATGGTACATGGGCACCAAGTTTTGGATTTTGGGGTGCTTTTAAATTTGGAAAGAAATATCAGTGCTTATCTTAATCTTAATTATATGATGTGTTGTGAGAGGAAGAAAAGAAAAGAAAAACAGAAACAAATCTAGGTAGCTAGTCAAGTAAGGAATACTAGAAAGGTGAGTTCATGTACTATTCATGTATCATGTGTATGCATGTATAGCCCACAAAGCTAGGAATCTTAAGAGCTTCCCTCCTCAGGCTACAAAAATTTAACCCAACAGCCTATTGGAGCCCTACTCTTTTTAAAGGGGGGAAAGGGATGCAATGAACCCATAAGATCTGTAGAGAGAGTGTTCTGAAGATTAACCCTTGAGACCTGAGAGTGCTACAATGGATGGTGGTGTGTCTCAGTTGCAGAAGCAGTTGGTTGACTACAAAACTTCACTGTTTGATGAGGTCAGTATATATTAGATACAGGTAGTTTTGTGTGTGTTCGTTTTGTATCTCTTTTTGGGTTGGCTGTTGGTGATTATAACTTGTTGTTTTTGTATGAAGGCATTTCTGGATGAACAGTTTAACCAACTTCAGCAACTGCAAGATGAGAGCAACCCAAATTTTGTGGTTGAAGTGGTGTCTCTCTTTTTTGAAGACTCTGAGAGGCTTGTTAATGAACTGACCAAAGCTCTGTAAGAACTAAAGCTTTCTCATCACTAATTTCACAATATTAATGACCCTTTTTCAAGTAACCGTTTTTCTTTCCTTGGCATGGTTCTACCATCAAAGGCCTTATGTAGCTTCGTTATTTTATGTTATTTGATTCAGAGATCAGCAGAGTGTTGACTTTAAAAGGGTGGATGCTCAAGTTCACCAGTTGAAGGGTAGCAGCTCCAGGTACTTGTTGGTTCTGTTTACTTTTCCCTTTATATATAGGACTCCATTATTTCAATGAAAATCACTATGGTTGTGTTGCTTTTCAGCCCTTTAAATTATTTTGATATCACCATATCAGTTTCTGCTCGAAGCAAATGTATTACCACAATTGTTACTTGTTATAGCCTTTTTATATTGAAAGTTCCATCACTCCCATTGAATAATATAAAGGGATTGTCTTGGAAAATACCAGAAACATAGAATCAGACCAGTAGACTTTCAGCAGTTCCAGATTTGAAATGAAGATTTAAAGAGTAAGATTCAAAGTTCCACCTTTCGGCTGAAATTTGGTTTTCATTTGGAGACATTATGATCATCAAGCAGATAGTCATATCAGTAAATCTTTCATGCTAAAGTCCAAGTTATAAGTTGTTTTCTTGCTGATGATTTTTCTTGGAAAATTGGAAGACAATCATTCTTTCCTACTTTTTCCCACATGAATGCAAGCATACTGAGAATATTGCTGAGCCACGGTGATCCAAAAATATAATATTTCCAACATAATTATAAGCTAAATTTAAAAAGAGAAGGAAAAATATTTAGGTCAATTGTTCTCGTCTATATATATTTCTTGCTTTGGTGTTTGAGTGTTTCATGAGGAAAATGGGTTCTTGAAATAACAGCATTGGTGCTCAGAGAGTTCAAAGAGCCTGCATTGCATTCCGCAACTACTGTGAGGAGCAGAACATTGAAGGGTGAGTAACTTCGCAAATATCAAATCAAGCAGACTGCTCTTTCACTATTATATAATGATTCCAAAACTATTCATATTCTAAAGAGTGCTATATAGATTGTGAAAATTTTCATATGTATTTGAATGAAAAAATATTATTGGTGCAGGTGTCAAAAATGTCTGCAGCAAGTGAAGCATGAGTATTCCCTTGTGAAAACTAAACTAGAAACTCTTTTCAAGGTAAGTAGGCAAATTGTTTCATAACAAGCCTGAATCTGTATGCTTGCTAGATCTTGGTCTCAACTCTCAAAGCCTTAATGCTCTTCTACTTGTTCAACTGTAGCTGGAGCAACAGCTTTTGGCAGCAGGTGGTTCACTGCCAAGGTGATGAACGAATAATGATGAGATCCAGTGAAGTTATTATCATCAGCAGACTAAAATAACAAAGGAAACATTGCTGGGGGTTTGGTAGATTTGCAGAGAAACTTTTTACTCTTTTTAATTTTCTCTCTCTCCTATTTGGTTGAGCATCCAAGTTTCTGGGGCTCAAAGAACCTGAGCTGAGTTCTTATGGCAAAGAATGTGAATGAATCTGTTTCTATTAATTATGACCATTATGGCAAAGTTCCCTATGCAAAAAAAATTTCTCTGTTCTTACCACAAAGACCAAATACCTTTAGTTAGAGATGACATATAGCAATAAGTCACCAGCTGCACTTTTTCTCTATAAATTCACCCAAGTAATCAATTGGGTACAGTTAATTTCATTGAAGAGAAGCTGGAAGACAATCATCATTCATCCTTCAATTAAGAAATAAGTTCTGCTCTGGCATAATCAATGCATAATAATATTCATGTTAATCATATGGCAAAGGAGCAATGTACATGGGCAACAGTACATGTTGTGTGGTTGTGGAAATTTATAGCTAGGTAGGGTTTTATATATCATTATGAAAGTGAATATGCCACATTATGACATTAACATAACTTTAAAATTTAATAGACTTTACTTTTCCTTTTCTTTTCATCAAAAAGTTGAGATTGATAGTTCCATTTGCTTACAGCTTGCTTACAGCAAATGTCAAAACACTTGGATTACTCTTTGTTGTGCAAAACTAAAAAGGAGACCATGCATGATTGCATAAATTGTTATAAAAATCAATTGCAATAGCTCTATACCTATTCCACACCATAGTTGGAGACTTAAAATTTTATATACTACCGAATGATTCCACGTTTGGGTCAATGAGTTTAAAGGCCATGTGAACAATATGCAGGCCAGTCATCTAGGACCCTACATTTCTCATATTTACCAAATAAATTAAAACCCACTGTTTGTGGATAAATCCACATGGATTCAATGACCAATTACAGACCAACACGTGGCACACTAGGTCCCATTTTTGCTCTGACTTTTCAATGGTGAACTTGATCAGACCCAACCATCTATGTCATCATCTCAGCTTAGCAATGTCAACAACATGTACATATGAGATCGGCTCTTACCTCCAAGTTACCCATGTCCGATCCGAACTGACATTGAGATCCACCAGAAATTCGAGAGATCATCTTTTTCGGATACCATCAGTTCGGCTCGGATTTGGAGATCATCTTTCTCCAGTCATATTTCAACCATTAAAAACATTCTATTAGAACCTGGAACATCACTTCCAAAGTTTTTAGCTAGGCTCGGCTTGGCCAAACGAGATCATGATTGTACAGCTCGAATCGGATCGACTCGGCCAGACGAGATGACGATTGTACAACTCACCTTAGTTCAGCTCAGCTCGGCTCGGGTCAGATCATCTTTTGTTGATCAAACTAGACAAGATGATCATTGTACATGAGCCATTTACAAAGTCATATATTCGCCTCCGCTCGGATGTTCTAATCCACCGCCTCAAAGATCCTATGTGACATCTTGACCAGTCAAACGGTTGACATGGTCAGCCACCCCAATCGTCTTATCACTTTGGCTTGGTCAATCAATCATGATCGGACTTGCTTTGACAATCTTGTCACCACTAGATCATCTCGACTATTGGTTCAGCTCGGCCCGACCCAATGACCGATCGCGATCAGACGTGCTTTGACAATCTTGTCACCATTGGATCATCTCGACCATTGATTCGGCTCGACCCGGCCCAATGACCAATCACGATCAGACGTGCTTCGACAATCTTGTCACCACCGGATCATATCAACCATTGGTTCGGCTCGGCCCAGCTCAATGACCGATCACGATCAGACTTGCTTCGACAATCTTGTCACCACCGGATCATCTCGACCATTGGTTCGGCCCAGCCCGGCTCAATGACCGATCACGATCATACTTGCTTCGACAATCTTGTCACCACCGGATCATCTCGACTATTGGTTCGGCTCGGCCCTGCCCAATGACTGATCACGATCAGACTTGCTTCGACAATCTTGTCACCACCTGATCATCTCAACCATTGGTTCGGCTCGGCCCGGCCCGGCCCAATGACCGATCACGATCAGACTTGGATCTCCACGTCACCACATCAACTTGGCACATTCCATTCCCAGTTCGGTTCGGCTCGGCTTTAGTGATCATCATCTCAAATCTTAGTTGCGACCGGATTTCACTTGAGGGGATCACTGCACTACCTACCTGATCGGCTTGTCCGACTTGTCTAAAACCGATCCAATCACACATGGGTTTCACGTCTACACGTGAGGACATGTGTTCAGATCGGCTCGGCCTCCCACCGCCATTCTCAAAAGATCACGTTGGGACGAACCGCTATACTCAAGTGCACCTGACATTCTAGCTCACAGCCATGACTATTGGGGCATTCTACTTGATCTTCCATCCTTGCATTCAATGCAACATTGAATGCAAAGGAGGTGAGTTATTGTGTATGCTACTATTCATGGCCGAACGCGTGGATCCTTCTCAACCATTCACCCACATACAGGTAACTTACCCTTCATAACTTACTTTGCCTATATAAGCCAACTTATGTGCACAAATCCAGGGATCTAACGATCTAATACACAACTTCACTTACCAAAAAGCCTATCAGAATATCCCCTACTTGCTGAGAATAAACCCAGGAGATCTTTCATTGTTCTTCCTCATTCTCCCAAGTTCTTCCTTGTTCTTACACAAACACCTCCAAATACACATCACTGACTTCATCATCGGAGCGTATTTGGATGGTACCACACTGGTCCATCTCCTTTGATCTTGTGTTCGTGCAGGAAGATCTCGGTTCAACCTCCACTTCATCATCCAGCAAGGCTTCAGATCAGCCAGAACATCCCTTCTAAGTTGTTGCATCTCTCTTACAGAAATTTGCATCAACACCCACCAACCATTTGTTTTGTTATTACTTAATTAGCATGTTATGAGGAATGTATCTATAAATGTTATGGTGATTACAAGATTAGTTAAATATTCGTGAGCAATATTAATGATAATTTTAAACTAAATTAGCATTCCATGATCTGTATATCATATACATTCAATGAATGAAGAGATGTATAAGGTCAAGGTCAAGTTACTCAAGTATTTTAATGTGGCGTGGGATATGTATTGGACAGTCTAGTAGTAATGTAAAAAACAACTAAACAAGGCCAATAATAATACCAAAGTATCTTCTACGTATGATTTTATTCTTAATTGTTGGTCCAACCGTATCTAATTTTATTTTTTCTTGCCTCGTGTTTACAATCTAAGAGACCACATCACTTGAACCAACCAAATTACCAATTTAGAAGTATTTTATTTTTCCTACATTTCAAATCTAAAATAAATTATGGGCTTTGAATTTTTAGTCTTTTTTTTCGGCAATGCATGCTGGAGCCTGGAGCTCCATACCTTTGTTAGATGCCATATATGTAAAATATTTTATTTATTTATTACATTTGTTTTATACTTTTATGTATACATGGCAATTGAGTTGTCACGGGTAATAAATTATTTTATTTTTTAATGCAAACGTGTGTGTAAGAATATCAACATCTTCCCATGCTTCTGAAGTACGGTTTCTTCCCAACTTAGCCACCTCTCAAGGTTGACATGCACCTACAATGCACCTACAATTGTATTATTGTACAGACAATAATATTATAAACTCAACCTAATATTAATCCATATAATATCATGATTCCATATTTCCATCCCTTATTCATGACACTAATTTTAAAGGGCAATTCATAAAACTAAAGCCTCCAGCTTGAAAGATTCATCCACAAGAAGTGTTACATATTTTAATCAATCAGATCAGGGTTACGGTCAAGTGCTTAGGCATGTAATTTGCATTTTTAGGAAAAACCAAGATTCGAAAAATGGAGAAAGAACATTCTCAAATTTCTAATTTTCCTTTTGTTTTATTCAATGTCAAGCACAAACACATCACATTTAATCAGTTGGCCTGGTGACTAATGATGTGAGTTCTATTTGGCTGGGTACCCCATTTTCTTTTTTTCTCATAAAAGCTCGCTATAACAGCAGACTGCTGTTTCTCACCTAATATACTAGCAAACTGTTCATAATATGCCTCTGGATTTACACTGCACAATATCTTCACCATCATTGTTTGGTTTTCATCAACAAGCAGCTGCCCGATGATCGATACATCTCCCTCTGCCACCACCTTGAGGGGCATAAAATCAAAGGTTTGGTTTAATTGAGCATGAGTACTGCCAGTACCAGCCAAGATCACTGCTCCAAGGATTTCCCCCAAAAATGTATCCTGTGAAAAGATGTAATGGGAACAAAGTAAGTTCTTGCAGAGTGAAGTAGTTGACAAATGTATCATCATGTATTGAAGCACCCCCTTGTGCATTTTCATTCTGTCAGAATAATTATCATCCATCCACATGGACTGAATATGATATCCAGGCTACAACTAAAGAAACTTGAATCAGAGGGACAAACTAACAGAATGGAAAAAAGAAATATCTTTAGATAGATAATTGACTGTATGGAACCCTACCATGTGATTGTATCTATGATGATTCTGTTTCAGTTTCCATAGCCTTGAAAGTAGATGCTGGGCAAATACAGCTTCAGGAGTCCTATCTGTTAGCTGCAATTTATTAAGAATATTCTGGAAGGAACTGACTTGCCTTTGGATCCGCAACGGAATCAATGTTATATTCAGTTTTGAATCTAAAACTGCCTTTGCCGCCAAAGGGTCAAGAAACATGTTAAATTCTGCATATTCATTTGAAGGAACAGTGAACAAATTTCCTTTTTCATTATCATGGCGAATGTGTCCCCCAACAATATATACATCCTGCAAGGAAATAATAATGATGAAGATGGCTATCTAAGCATGATACAGAAATTGAGGCAGTATCTTCCGAGTCCGGTTTTGTTCTACCAAATGATTTCAGTCATAGAAGCAGTGTCTGTATGTAAAATGAGTAGTTGGCCAGTCATCACTAAAGTATACATGTTAAGTCTTTTGTGTGATCTGCTATGTCTAGATAATGCACGAGACAGGCAAGAATCAACATATGTCTTGAGTTGAACATGTATTCTTAGTACTTACAAAATGGAAAGACCTGATGTCCTTAAAGAACCATTGAAATCTCAAACCCAAATTGGGTTGCCTCAGTTGGGTTTGAATTTACATCAATGGGTGAAAAACCAAGTTCCTTTGTTACACAATAAGCATTTTCCAATTGCATGACCATAATGACAAAATTTACCTGGACCACCGAGCTTGTGTTCTCAGAAAGAATGATCTGGGCTAAATTTGTCAAGGGTCCATTGGTCAACATAGTAATCTTGGATCCTGGATGCAGTGATTTTACAACAGATTTCCAAACATCTAGTGCAGTTGGTTGTCCAAGTCCAGGGCATTCTCTGGTTTCTGGTGTGTATCTGAACAGATATAAAGAAGCCAAACATTTTAGCATTAATTGAATATGTCTAACATACAAAAAGACATTTGTCTACAACACCATTGTAATTAGCTGTCTAGTAGTTTAAATAGATAGTGCTACCTTCTAGGACTACGAGGCAAGTCACGAGCAAATCCATAGAGTGTATCAGAGTCCAAGGAGCCACCGCTACCATAAGGAATGGACTTGGTGTAACTGCAGTCTCCAAGAGAAGTGAAAGATGAATGAGATTCACCAACTGCAAATACATTTCCAAGACCAACTGGAATATCATCACGGCCCATCATATGCAGTATGTCATATACAACTTCTATGGTTGCAGCAGTTGCCCAGCCATTTGCACTAATTAGTATTCCCTGGACAAACATAGAAAATTCATGCAAAAGAGTCTCTGAGTATTGAATCTGGAAGCAATTAGCAAACTCATAACATATAAATACAATTATATTTAGATTTTAAATTTATTAAAAATGTGTAATTGCTATCATGAAGCCCCACAAAGCTACTCAGTTAGACTATTCGAGTGTACTTATGTGTAGCATGAAGCCTCAGAAAGCCTACAAAGGCAGCATTATACCTTGAGGTTGATCAGCTCCATAGGTAATTTTAGGAGATATAGAAGAGCTAGAAAGTCCCCTGCACTCATATCCATGTCAAATACTATGGGTTTACCCATCAATTCCTTTCCAAAATCTGGTTTTTGAAGTACTCTCTCATATAGTTGAAACTGCGTTCTAATACTAAACCGTGCAATTTGCTTAGGTTGATTTATAACCTGCATTTGACCAAATTGTTGAAGTTATTCTAATGTATCAAGTACAAACTAAAAAGGTATGCTCTCCAAGTATCATGAATTTATAGAAGCCTGCAAGAACCAATCTTCAATTGTTACTCTGTATTTCATAGCCTTTCACTATGTATTGTTGACATGTTGCAATAAATTTAAATGTACAGGTAGGTAACATGTATGTCTAGCAGGTTCCCTCCATGTTAAAAATAGAAAAAGAAACTCATGGTTTCACTCAGAATATGTATCACACAATGAGAGAACACAACTTCTGTAAGTCATATAATTGAAAGGAGCACACAATTGATAGATAGAATATAATCATAAACCAGCTTACATCCAAGAAACTTTTATAGAATTCTTTGGCAAGCATACTGTCATTGTCACGATTTGGTTTAGCTTCTGTTGCAACAAGAACACGAACTGCTTCTGGACCAGTTACCTCCTTTGTGTAACCATCCTGTTAGCATGGTCTAAAATTCAGTTAGTTAATGCATCTTTAAGGCCTAGAATCATCACGAAATAAATAACAAAGAAAACTAGTGTACTATCACTTGAAAGTATACCTGACATTTTCCTTTCCTCCCCTTGACAAGGCAAAATGGGTCTTGCATTCCCAGCTGAACATGACCACTATGCACCCCATTCCTCTGTACATTGAACTTTGGGATTGAGCGCCCATCAATGAGAGGATTTGAGCCATCTGAAATTCCATAAGGTGTATTCGAAGTAATCACTGAGATGTTCATATATTCCATTTCAGAAAATTCATTTTCTCCATGATGTCTCTCTAAATTACGCATTTGAGATAGTGCTACACCAACCATAAAATAATCCCACATGCAAACTTCCTGCAAAATAGTCAACATCTCATTTATATATATCAAAATCAGACAATAATCTTGATATAGAAAACAGTGCAGCACCAGGGTTTTTAACTCATACATAGAAGGCTAGAAGCACAATATACCACAGGAAACTACCTTATGAAATTCATTGTTAGGCCATGTATCATGAATCATTTTCAAGGACTGGAAGCTATACTGTGCCTCATATGTATCCTGTTTCTTTTCAAATGCTGAGAAGAAATTCTCATCTACAGGAATCGTTCTTGTTGCATCCAGAGGAATGAGTGTGACTGGAATGCCAGAACGCAATACCTGTTTTGGTCAGAATCATTACTAATATTTATATACTCCAATTTTTCAATATACTTTACATAATGTATACACGCTAATTTATAGTCACTATGAAGTATGAACTTTAACCCAGCATAGAATGGCCATAAATTTGAATAAGAATGATCCAGCAAACAACTATATACCACGTATGCAGCAAAAGGATCTCCAAAGATATTGAACTCCGCATATGGATTGGAGTCATGTGGAAACAAATTACCAATGTCACCACACGGCCCTGCCTTGGAAGAACTGGCATTTTTCGAGCATGTTGATCTAATAGCACCTCCCATGGCATATATATGCTCAATATTTTTCCTCAGATGAGGATTGGTCATAAGAAAGACGGCTAAATTTGTGTGAGTACCCATAAGAAACACAGTGATAGGGCCTGCAGATATTGTATCTTTCATCACTTGTTGAGCTGTAGGTTGTTGAAGAGGTACATATTTTCTGCCACCCTGTTTCATGTACAGAGATATATACATATATATGAGCTTGATATATTGCACTGTGAACAGATGAAGTAAGAAACTAACAAAATGAACCAACAAATACATTAATCTTAATATGCAATCAACAAAATGAACCAACAAATACATTAATGTTAATATGCAATCAACTTTGGTCAACATAGTTCATAAGAAACTTAGAACAGGTCCCATTTTCAGTTTTTTGTTATTATTTTGGGCTTCATCACTGTCTCTGATCTACTGGTTAAACTGACTTTGATACACTCGTTGCCTAATTTAACAATTCTTTACTGAAAAATGAAAATGAAACCATTATTGGGTACCTGAGGGAGTAAAGCCTTGCGTATGCCATAGTTTGTATTTACAGCTAGACGACCATATTGACCTGGTGGTATTGCTTGTCTGTATCTGCAACCACCAGCTGTGGACATGCCCTATAATCAAGACAATTCAATTCAGTAAAGGGTCACAATTGATATGATTGTTTTTGGTTGAGCACCTTTTACAAATACAGACCTGGTCAATAATAGCTTGATAACCCCCAACATTTGGAAGGATGGTAGAATTAGGCAAAATACCACCTTCACCTCCAACACCAACTGCAATGTCATCACGACCCATCATGAAAAGAATGTCATAAACATGATTAACAGCATGCCCAGCATCACTCCATCCATTTGCATTGATAGTAACTGCCTGCAACCCCAATTACAAACAGTAACACCATTGACAGTAACAGACATAGTTCAACAGTAACTTATGTAATGAGTAAGTGCAGAAGGGTATACAATTGTAATACTTTACATTTCCTATGTGAGATATACTGTATTAAAAAGCTGGAAAAGAACCTGCAAATCAAATTCCGTCTTGTTTTGCTTCAAAAGATAAAGTAGGGCAAGAACATCATCTGCATCCACATCTGTGTCTACGAGAATGCGGTGAGCTTGAGCTTCCACAGGGTTTAGCTTTAGCACAAGTACTACTACTCCAAGCCATCCAATTGTGGTAATTAGCACCCAAAGGACTCTTCCCACCATCACTCTGGTAGTCTGGTCCAAAAGAAAACTTATTCAAACTGGAAAAGAAACCCAAAACCTAATATCATTAATCTTCAATTTACAGTCTTTGTTGTTCAAAACAAATGTTGCCGTTTGCCAAGCAAAAGTAATCCATTTTTAAATTTGGGCTCACCATCACCATGCACGCAATTTCACCCTCATTTTCTTTTTCCTTTTCCTTTTTTGCCTTATTGCATGATAACTAGATTCATGTGTATTAGCTTCTTGAATAAACATGATCTAACCATTTAATCTATCAAATCCAATCATATGCATGAAATGAGGCAAAAATTTGGAACTTCCATATATAGTGGATTGTTGCAAAGTCATAACTAATTTAAGATGAAAAATACTTGAGTTATGTACACAGTACACAGTATACTACTGAAGTATATATCCAACTATTAAAGCCTAAAATATCACAAACATAAGAAATTGAAGAACAAGATTACCTCCAATTGATGTTGGCAATTTTCATCCATATTTATCCATGGATTACCTACAAACATAAGAATTTGAAGACAAGATATACTCCATGGAAGGAAACTTCAAAGCCTCTTCCAGGCTTCCAGCTAATAGGATCCAACAACTTCAACGCACCAAAGCAGCACTTAATTGGGTCTGACTACAGCCCACCCAAGTGGCATCCTTGTTAGTCAGCCCAACCCACTTATGAGCTGGCAGTTGTTGTGGTTAATTGAGTGGGTTATTTTGTGTTGCTAATTTTTTGTGCATAGTTACTTGTCTCTCTCTCAGTATACCTCTCTTTCCCATCTGTGAATGGTTCTGAATTGGGCAGGAAAAAGCAAAACTCTATCCACTATTCTACTCCACATAATAAAAAGAAGAATATGTGCAATTTCAACTCCACACATAATAGGATACAATTCGGATTTGTATAAAGACTACACAAAGAGAGAATATTTCAGGTATTATCATCTTTTGTTTCACCCATGATTTTTCGGACTTTTGCATCCATACATAGCCTATTAGCATAACCCACTTTCGATCTTGTGCACACAATTACTTCGTACCATTATTTTTTACTTTTCTTATTTTTTAGCCGTGTGTCTCTATGGCTATATGTAGACTCTAAATTAACTGATTTATATATTAGTGCCACACTTGTAATGATTTGGGTTCCTGAAAATAAAAGAAAAAGATTCATCAGAAGTAAGAAGTAAGCAAGACGATTGAATTAAGCACAATTTTGTGACAATGGCTTATATGCTTTTTGGTTCTGAATTAAAAAAAAAAAAGGAAATGATTCATAAAAGAAGCATAACCCATAATTAAATAAAGAAAGGCGATTTAATCTTGGGTGGCAATCGCATTCTGTTTAAGAAGTCAACAAAGGGACTCTCCAAATCTTTCTCTGAATTAGCACGGTTGATATTGGTGGCATTGTATATGAATTTAAAATGGGATATGAGTCACACCCACAAATGAAGGAGCCTATTTGATGCTGGAAAGGATCATAGACAGGATGCAAAAGGAGGGCTATTCACCAAATACCTCTCAAGTTTTCTTTTGATATAGAGTTGATACACCCTTACATCATCTAACTAACACACCACACCACTCCACTCATGTAAACATCATGAATGACTTGAAAGACTTCAATGGCAGCTGCAATATCATTGTTTTGTGGAAGCCTTTAATTTATGAAATAAAGAAATGGGTAAGCAACAATCTGATGTGAAATTTTCAATTAACTTGGAACTGGTGTGGGCCACCATGGAAGCACAAATGGGTAGATACCTCTCCCAAAGCTTACATTTGGGATACCAAATGGAACCTGTGTAGCTGCAATCTCTAAACTTGTTTTGCGAAGGTTACACAGGAGAATCAGCTGCTGGCTAGCGAATTGTAAATACAGGATATCCTCGTTATTTGGGTGAAAACCCAACACCCAAATCTTGTCCTCCTCAATGTTTTTCAAATTAGGATTTTTGGATAGCATCTGCTTCACGGAAAGTCTGTCAACTACCAAACACCATTTGTTGAATTTGCAGCCAGCAACTCCGTCCACCTCTTCTTTCAACTCCCAAACCCTTAATGGACAAAAAGGGTCCTCAAATTCGGCAGGGCACATCCTCAGACGCCCTCGGCACACCCCTAGTTGACACTCAAAGGAGTAAGGTTGTACATTAGGTGTGTCAATGAAACGAGATATCGCAATATTATTATTATTACTAATATGAGGATCACCACTAGTATTAGTATCACTCAACAGATCCAACTCAAAAGTAAAGCCATCCCTACACAACCAATACAACCTTCCATTGTAAGCAACCCCTGAATCCTCATCAGGGAAAGAAGAAAATGGTAAAGGTCGCGGACATAATACAACCAACTCTCTCCATTCACGAGTCTCAGAAGAGAATATCTCCACTTTGGAGCCTACTGGAACTATTCGCACAACCTTCCACCTATACTCACCATTAATAGTAGTAGTAGTGCTAGTACTAGCTTGTTGTTGTTGGTAGTTATAGTATGAATCACAGATGAATCCCACACTTACACTAATGTGGACTCGAGGGGTGGGAGGAAGAGCAACACATTGGTTGGTGTATGGATTGCAGATGTAGTAATCCCTTTGATATAACTCGGTTGCGCAGCACAGAAGTAAGTCATTATACGCCCCCAACACAATTGGTTTGGCTTCATGGTGTCGAAAACAAGGGACGAAACTCAGAGATAAATTACTTGTTTTGAGGGCTACTGGATGCTGCTGCTGCTTGGACGACGTCGTTAAATAGACTCCAACTTTGTGCTTACTTTTATGGAGTAGATAAAAACCAATGGCATTTTGCTTCTCGCTTTGAAAATATAGAAAGCGGCCGACAAAATAAAGGTCGGAGATGACACTCGACCAACGCTTCGACACACGCTTGCATTCGAAAACGGATTCGCGAGGAAGTCGACATAGGATTTCAACTAATAAGAACTCAGGGAGATCTTCAATGTTAGTAATCATCATCAATTCTGATTGTCGACAAATACCTGCTGATGAGGTCGATGAAAGTTTTGATCTTTTTAAGACAGGCTGATGATCAGAGAACTGGGATATTGCTCTTCTACAAGTGCTATAATTGCTGCAGCGGCTAATTCCTTTGGCTTTGGTTTTGGTAGCAGCATCACCAGAGCTCATGGCGGCTCTGGAACTCAACTGGATACAAGTAGATCGAAGATCACGTTCCAGAAACATGGATAGAGAGAGAGAGAGAGAGAGAGAGAGAGCGTGTGTTTTGCTGAGCATAGCTATATTTTAGATTGGGCCAATATAATTGGATCCAACAACTGTAGCCCACCAAAGCATCACTTAAGCTTGGGCCTGACTACAGCCCAACCAAGTTGTATCGTCATTACGCAGCCCAACCCACTTATGAGTTTACTTATTTTTACTAATTTGTGGTAGACGAATATTTTAGTTTTTTTAGTTAGTTGGTGTGTTAAATTGACTGGTTATTTTGTGTTGCTAATTGTTTTTGGTAGTTACTTAACTTACTTGTCTCTTAGTATGCGTCAATAGCCTTGGACCCCACTCTGGATTTTGAGGTAAATATTTTTGAGATATGCACGAGTGGTTGAAATTTTGAATCCATGAATTTGAATGTATATTTGGGCAATGTCGGAGTTGATGAGAAACCCAAGAATAATAAAGAGGGCCCAGCCACAAGTCCTTCTAAGGAAAAAAATAACTGAAGAAAAAGAGGTGAAATCTTTATTTACTCATGGATCAAACATGGGTAAGGAAAATGGCCAAAAAAAAAATCATGGGTAAGGAAGGAGGTAGGAGTCTAGGAGAGAGAGGATGGGTCTCTGTGTTTCAACCATTTGGTTTTGACGTTTGATTTCTGAACATCAGCTCATGCAGCAAGTTCATTTGGTTAATTATGTTCGTCATGTTCAAAGAAGGGGTATTTGGATTGAAAAATTAGCAAAAGATTCATTTTTGTAACGTTTGAAAAAGTTGGGTTATAACTTATAAAAGATAAAGTTTCCCATAGAGTATCAAATTAATTTTGTTCCAAATAAAAGTTCACAACTGAGCCCATCTTTTTAGCTTCCAATTCCTATTTCCAAGGATTTTCAAATTATCAAAAAAGCTTCAAGCTTTGGGCCGTGGGCCCCAAATTTGAATACTACTCAAGACAAATCCATCCCCCCAAAACAACTCTCTCTTTCTCTCTCTAAAATATCCCCTATCCCTTTATATATCTCCCTCTCACATCTCTACCATAAGAACCCTAGCAAAAACCCTAATCCTGTAATTCCCGATCTCACATTTCCCATCACCATATCATCACAAAATGGCCAAGAAGAAAGTGACCCCCCAAGCCCAAGACACCAAACAAGCAGCCCATGAGTCCCAAAACAACAAAACCCACCAACCCACCACCATGGATGACCCTTCAGAGAAGCTTCAGAACCTCAAGTCCCTCAACTCTTTGCTCCTCAAGGAGACCTTTGACCGCCGGCAGCAGGTGGAGTCTCTGGTGCAGGCCAAGGACGGTTTGGAATCTGAGTTGAGTAAGCTCGGTATGGCAAATAAGTTGCTAGAGAATGAGTTGACTAGGAAGAGTGAGGAAAATATTGGTTTGGAGATGGAAAAGAGTGTTTTTTGTGTTTTTGTGGTGACCCAGATGGGTCAAATGGTGAAAGAAAAGGCTGAGATTGAGAGGGTGAAGAGTGAGCGAGAGACTGAGGTTGCGTTGTTGAAGAGGGAAGTGAATGAGCTTACGGGTAGCCTTGAAAATGAGAAGGGAGAACTGAGGCAAGTCTGCTGGGAAAGGGATGTGGTGAAGAGTGATTTTGATGGTCTTGCTGAGGAGGCAAATGGGTTGAGGTTGAAAGTGGTAGAAATGGTGAAAAGGGAGAGGTTTATTGAGGATGAAGTTGAGAAATTGAAAATGCAATGTGAAGGGTTAGGGAAGGAAAAAGCTGAAAAGCAAAGAGTGGTTGAGGCGGTGTTGAGAGAGAAGGATTTGGCTGAGAGGAAGTATGCTGAGTTGGAGAGAGTAATTGGGGATTTGAAGAGGGAGATTGAAGAGATTGTGAGAGAAAAGAATGGGATTGAGAAGGAAAAAAGTGAGCAAGAAATGAGGGCTTTTCAGTTGGAGAAAGAAGTGGGGCATTTGAATAAGATTGAATTGGATTTGAGGACAGAGAAGGAAGCTTTGCACATGAAGGTTTTGCAGTTGGAGAAGAGTGTTGGTGAGGCCATGGGGATGGAAGAAGAGATGGAGAGAAAGATTAAGACCTTAGTGGAAGAGAAGAGGGAGAAGGAGCATACAGTTGAGAGGTTAAATGAGGAAATGAAATCTCAGAAGGCAGTGTTAGATAGGGTTACCGAGGAGTTGGAAAACAAGCAGCAAAGAATCAAGGAAATAATGCAAAAGAATTCTGAGATTGAAGACGTAAAAGTAAATCAAGAGGGTGAAATTGCGAAGCTGAACAGAGAAGTGGGTGAACAAAGGGATGTTATATTTACATTGCGGAATTCATGCAACGAGCAAGAAGAGAAGAATGAACGATTGGTTTCTGAAGTTACTCAATATAAAGATACTGTCGACCGCGTTATGCGTGAAAGGGCGGAGGCTCAGAAGAGTTTGGATGAGGAGAAAAAGAAAGTGGAAGACTTGATGCTGATTATTTCAGAAAGGGAGAAGACTATTAAAGAAATCCAGCAAGAGTTGGCACAACTGAGGAGTGACCGTGAGAAGATTACTGGGAAAAACAAAGAGATGGAGAGCCGCTTGGAATCATTGGTAAAGGAAAAAGATAGCATGAAGAAGAACCTTTCTGAAGCTCAGAGGAAAGTTCATGATTGGAAGGCTAAATCTGAATCAGCAGGGTTTAATTTGGACCAAGCATTGGCTATGTTGAAGAGCACGGCAGCAGTTGTATCTTCTCAGTCTGAAGGTAAGAAGGAAGTGGTTATTAAGGAGCGGAAGCTTGGAGAAGAAATTCAACCTTATGCGGTGGAGTTGGAAACCATACAGAATGCTTTCAGAAACAAGGAGAAGATGGTTGAAGACATGAAGAAACAACTTGAGTCTCTTCACTTGGTGACAGAGGCACATAAGAGGAAGAGTTTCTGGACTTTGGTGTCATCAGCAACAACAATTTTAGCTGCAGCATCTGTTGCATATGCTACTAAAGGGCGCTGAGCGTAACAGTTTGTTAGTCAATTTTGCTATAAGAACTACGGTGCTTTTGGTTCTTGGATCAATCAGTCAAGGTCCACTTGAATGTTTGTCCTTTCTGAACTTCTGATCTAGATAATAATGTTTTTGATGCAGAAATTGGTCTCATTAGATACTTTGATATGCTATGCTTTTTTGCTATATGAAGGAATATCTGATCTTATTCTCCTTTATCTGTTTATGTGCAATTCTATTACAAAGTTAGCCTCCTCCTATTACTTTTGATTATTCTGTACAATGCTTCATGGCTTAAATCTTTTTTTTTTTTTTTTCTAACCAACAATATGAAAAAGATTAGAAAATAAATATGCTTGCTAGATCAATGAACTGTACCAACATTATGTGCTCCAGAATTGATCGTGTATTAAAAGGACTTGTTATTATCTTAAGCTAAAAAAATTCAATTCTCAGTCCTTTTCACTTGCGTAAGTCTTCTGAGTTTCATATTTAAAAATGACCAGATATCCCTTAGTAGGCCTTATCCCCGTTGATTAAAGCCATTGATGAATCACATCAACTTGGAGAAGGCCTGTCACTACATATGAATGATTGGATTTCAATGCAGTATTTATTAATGCACACGAGGACCAGATTGGCCTCAGTCATATGGAATACAGTTGAGTGCCATGACAGCCTTTTTATTAGAGACATGTTGGTGGAATACCTGAAGTTGTAGCTGAAACTCTTTATATTCCTTTAAGTTGTAACAATAACCAGATATGAAGTACCAACAGCTTTAAACTTAAAACTCATAATCTTTTTGTGTTGTAGCTGTTGCTAGGTAATGCTAATTGTTGAGTGGTTCTGTCTTTTTCATTCTAAATTACTTTTGGCAAATGGGGAACTTATGCTAATTGGTGTGCATATTCTTCTGACTGAGAAAGTGTGCTTTCTGACCCAGTGTTGAATCATAATGCTTGAATGCTTGATGATGTTTTTCAGCAAGGGCTCATCTATGGTTCAAGGATTTTTATTTGCTTGTGTAACTTGTTTAC
Source organism: Dryas drummondii (assembly GCA_003254865.1). Taxonomy (NCBI): domain Eukaryota; kingdom Viridiplantae; phylum Streptophyta; class Magnoliopsida; order Rosales; family Rosaceae; genus Dryas; species Dryas drummondii. The sequence goes on from QANW01004277.1 coordinate 1,884,177, forward strand.
TGTTTTAAGAACATTTTCATTATTAACTTCTATGATACAATAATTCATTGGTAAGCATGCTGATGACAAATAGTTTTTACATCAAGTTACAGTAATTAGTTGCCAATTGCCATACTGGTCATTGATTCAAGCGAAGAAAATATAAGTTATAATTCTAGACTTTTTATCAAGTGCAGTATATGCTTTGTATATTCCATAGACTAGACTAAATCCATATTTTTCCAATTAAGTGAAGGAAGATGTGGTTGAACTTGAACTGGTCTAGCTTAAGTATAAACTAACCAAGATTTGATGCTATATGTAATTCTTCTTTTGTATTATCTTACTTGTAGAAATTTGTCAGGGGCATGCTGTATTTAGACCGCCTAAACAAAGATTGGCCACGTAAACCCTTGACAATGTTTCTCCAAGTTACAATGCTTGTCCAACAAAATACAAAAACCTTAGTCATACCCACTTAAACAGAGTGTTTCAAATGAATTCAGAACTGCATTATAATTCTTTGGGAATCAGATAAATTTCTTCAGTGCATGAAAGGATAGCTCTAAACTCCTCACAAATAAAACTTTTCAACAACTCGACACTCTCCATCCGCAATTGAAATCTTATGTCAAACTTCATGACTGCAGCATCTGCAGTTCCAGAGAACTTCGCGAACCTTTGATGCTAGCTACATTGGGGTGTCAAATTTGGTACCATGCCCACATGCAAGAAATTTTTAAAACAAGACTGCTTATAAACCAATTAAGAACTATACTCATTGGCAGCACTTACAGGGACCATGATACATCACACACACACACACACACACACACACAACCTCCCGAGGAGAAAATCTTTGCTTGTACTGTAACAGGTGTATATACCCTCCATCACAGTAAGTGGTCACGTGAGGAGAAGATGTTGTGTTACTTGTGTAGGCAATACCGGGAGCCAGTATGCCACCCTCATACACTGTGCAGCAGTCTGCAGTCATGTAGAATACATTCTCTCTCTCTCTCTCTCTCTCTCTCTCTTTGATTGTTAATTAACTTAACTCTTCTTAAATGTGGATTGATAGAAACAACTTTTTTGAGTCTCAACAGGGAAATATAACTTATATCGATAGAAAAACACATTTCAAAAAGAAAATAACTTGTATGTTCCCGCGATAGACACATGTTGGTGTCATGGCAAAGAGAGAAAGATAGAAGGAGAGGAGAGAAAAAAAAAAAAAAAAAAAAAAGAGAGAGAAAAGACTAAAAAAGAGAGAGCCAATAAAAAGAAAGTGAGGATGTCACCTCTTCCTATCCTAATGATAGGGAGTTTCTCTCTTCCATAGAAAGTGTGACCCAACAACACATGTCAAGATCAGGCCAATACACACAACAGTAGAACAGACAACAAGGCCCAAAATTGACAACTGATCCCTAAACAGAAAATACTGTAGGTGAGTAAACACCAGAGGTTCAACTAGTACAAGTAGCAGTATCCACAGGCCTAACAAGGACCTTACCTAGTGAAAGTGAAACTAATTATAGAACCTCATGAGCATTGAGGTAATACCCGTTGATATATCTAGTCATAATATATACTAGCATCTGGTGTTTCTACTGGGTAGAACTTGTAAATCCTCATGTTACCAAACTGAAAGAGAATTAGAGAAAAACTACTTTGAAAAACCCCTGCATATTACAACCTAAGTTTAATATAAGGAAACATCAAGCTTATCATACTAGAAAAAGGTAAGGTAAAATCCTAATTGAATAAGGAAACACAATTTATTACCCATTTCACAACCAACTCAAAATGGCAGGGCATGTGATCGAGCCCAATATAACGGTCTACAGTCGGTCGAAAGTCTCTGCCTCACAACAAATGAGGTAAAGGCTAATTAAGCTAATCCAAATCAATACGTGCAGCTATTCCAAATCAGGACTGCTATAAAACAAACAGGGGCATCAATCCCATTATTCTTTGCTATATTTTTTTACCAAATAATGTGAGAGTGCTTGATAAAAAAAAAATTAAAAAAACAATGACGTGGGAGTTTTCATTTATTCAAAACCAAACCCACTCTTTAAAGATTTTTTGAGACAATCTTTTAAGATTTTGACAGGATGGTTGGGCTAGAGTTTTCAGGCACAGACATTTTGTAGTGTAGTTATTGGGCTTTCGGCCCATTACGTCGAAATCAATACAAGGACAAGCATGAAATCCATTTCTTATGTGGACTGCAGAGTTGTTATGGGCCAACCTTTAGAATCCATAGTTGGTACGTAACCCAAATTAATTGTGGTTTTAGAGATGAACAGGAACAGATGAACCCTCTCACAAGTCACAAGTCACAAGTCGGTCACTAACCAATTTTCTTGGAGGGCACTCCAGAACCACCGACTATATACGTTTCTATATTTTTCTGCGTGGAAAGCACTTGTTGTTTTTCAATTCTCTGCAGCCAAAATGTCTAAGGAACAACTTAAGTTTGATCTCATACTTTCTTGTTATTTTTAATTTTTTTTGTTATGGCCAAAATAAAATTTTCCTTTTCCTTCTGCACTTAACAATAGGAATAATGATAAATCTAATTGAACTCTCAAGCTATTTTATCGATTATTTGACATGTTAATGATATTTTTGTATTCGAAACTTGTGTACGTACGTAGCTCTTATCTTTTTCCTTGCCTTGTATGCAATATAGTGAATTAAAACGTAAATATATGCATGTGACGGGACCAGGACGAAGTTGCTAGAGGACTAAACGCTCCATGTATAGCGTACGTATACATCTCTTTTTGTTTTTCTAACTGTCAAAAAATATTCTCTTCTTGTTTTTTAACAAAAATTTGATTTCATCTATTTTATACAAGAATGTTCTAAAACTAACTTGTTAGTAAGTTAATACAAAACTAAATACCATGTTGGGCCCACTGCACAATGTAATTTCAAAATCCTAACCGTATATTTTTTAGACCCTACTTCAAAAATCATCCCTGTAAAAAATCTTCAAAATCGGAAGTTATTTATTTTTTTGATTATAATAACAACTATTTTTATACTTTTATCGAAAATATTGATCGTCTATTTATTTGATCTAAACTAGACGACTACATGATTTTCGATTTAGTTGATTTTTTGCAATGATGATCTTTGAAGTAGGACCTAAATAATTGATGGTTCAGATTATGAGATTAGTGATGTGGTGGGCCCAAAAGCATGATTAGCTTCGTATTAAATTGTTAACTGGTTAGCTTTAGAACACTCCTCTAATATTCTGGTTTTTATTATTATTATCTTATCTTATGTGGTTTTATTGGTATTGTTTGATTCTACCGTTGCCTGCGCTCAACAGCCTCAACTTACCATTTTTCTTGGTTAATGTTAAATTGTGGCAGGTGATCGATAAATGTTACGTTGTCATGGGGTGTTTGTTTGATTTGTGCAACTCTCAATACTTCACATATGTGCAAAATATAATATAGATTTATAACATTTTTCAAATATGTGTGTCGAGTCTCATTCATAAATTTCTAACCTTTGAATTTGTAATACATATATAGCTATATATAACTCTAATATATTGATGGTACGTCTAAGGCTATTAAAATATAAATTTTGATATTTGTCGTATTTTTGGGTCTATGGTCTAAGACTTGTATGTCAATAGTGACGTACAGATGCATGGAATAGAAGATAAACCAAAACGCGAGTTCCTCCGAGATTACCAGCGCTGGAGGGACGACAAGGCTTCCTGGAATCCATTACACTCACCGTTTTTGTGATCAAACCAAACCGTTTCAAGTAGGTAGGTATATATTAATATAGCAAATTCATTAAATTGTGATATAAAAATGTAGTAAGTGTATTTTTTTAAATCTTGATAGGTCTATATATATATAATTTCTAAATCTTAGCCTCGATACCATTATATATTAATCGTTTTGCTTGACTAGATCGAGCACTTCATTGAATCTTTGCACTCAAATTAATATCCTTGACATATATTCCGGAGTGGAATTGATCATAACTCAAATTGTCATATATGCTATCAAATATATTTATATAACAATCAAAATAGCTCAAGTGATTTTCTTCCATAATGACTTTACCGGCTTCAAAAGTCAAAACGATTAAGAATCAACAACCCAACTCTTACACTTTTGGGACCATATAGCATGCCTATTTTATATGTACCTGAAATATATACACTGCTCAGCTGTGTATGAGAAATAAAAAAACAAGGTAGATTAGGAATACATGGTTTGTATTCCATCATATTAGAAGTATGATGAAGACTTTCAATGCCTGAATACGTTTTTGTGTAATGCTGTAGTCATTTACTATATATATAATTTGTATTCTAGTTTTTCTATTTTTTTATGTACGTGTTTCTTTCATTGGTTTTGTTTGATCCTAAAATTGCCTCTACTTTGTTTTTTAATCATTATTATGTGGCAGGTGATGGCGAATGATGCACTGCCATGAGATACTTGTTTGATGTGAAAGTCTGCCCTAACTTATTTTCTACCCATTGGAGGACTTGTGTGGGATGCTAGTTTATTTACATAAATATGTTATGTTCTAGACTTGTAGTAGTTAGATGACTGCTTTCTTGAAAGCGAGTTTGGTAGTATATGTTGGAGAAACTTCTCTTGAACACTCAGTTCCTTCTCTTCCTTCCCTAATTTTTTTTTTTCTTCACTAATGATTATATTGTGTGAAACATAATATAATGCGAGGACTTCTTTGCTTGGTGGTGAGAGAAGTGTAGCTTTTGTTATTTGGCACTGTCTCAATTCTTTTTATATTTTAGTGGTCTAGTTTTATTCTATGGACCAACCATTGCCGGCCCATCTCTCACTACCCAATATTATCCTGGTCCAACCTCACCCACTTGTAGTCTGTAATATGATTTTATTTTTTGTTTTTTCACTTAAAAGTTTAAACCCCAAATATGACTTTTAAAAGATAAAACTTCATTTATTTTGTCTCCAAATCTATGACTAATGAGTAATGATCAGAAGCACTAAATTTTCACAGAAAATTACCATTTTTAAACTGTCAGAAAACAAACGAGGATGAGTCATGATGGGGAACAAAAAAATTTATGCATGCATGATTGCAGCACTCTTAAATGTTAGAAGCAAGGGAGAGTAAGTGTTTACAAATATCAACAAATCAAACTTGGAAAACTGCTCAGGAAACTTCTATAGAATTCAATTCTATGTTCAAGAATCATGGGTCAAGACTCTCAACTTTATTGAGTTTAATGTTTGTGGGGAACGCAAGTGACAAGGCCTTTGCCCCATTATTGAGTTGAGTGTTTAGTATATACAACAAAATTGCATTACTCATTTGGTTGAACAAAAGAAATTATTCAGCGACTTCTCATTCTGCACTATTATCACTCAGTTTCACACCTATAATCCCCATCAAGTATATAAACCATCTTTTGTCAACTTCCAAGGAATGAAGCTAAGTAAGCAACATTAATTCAAGCTTTTCTAAAAAAGTAGACATAACAATTACATTTTCCAATACTGCCAATCATTACCATACCAAGCAACTGAAGAGCTTCAGAAACAATGGCAACAGTCAATACACAAACATTTTATATAATCTAGAACATATTTGTATAAACAATACAAGATCACAAAACCATGGATGCTTTTCCATCCATGTTCAGAAATTAGATTTAGCTATATATAACATTAGCCAGTCACTGACTCATTGATCAGCCACTAAATATTACACAAACAATCCAGTCTTTCTCTTCACCTTTGCCAGAAGTTGAAATCCATAAACTTAAAAGTTCATGGGACTGCTATACGTAGTTGAAAAGATCCCTACTGTCTGCAAAGCTTTATTGAACCCAATTACCAAATTTCAGAAACTCTGATTTCCACCAGAACATGCTGATCCAGCCGGATGCAGATCCATACATACCTTTGCAACAACCAAGCCTAGCCCTCCTCAGGCCAAGAACCAGACCCCAGCAGGATCTTAGTACCACAATTATCGATACAACAGTAATTACTATAACTACACAATCTTACAAACAGCAAACAAACCCTTCATTACTCCGGCCAAAATGTCAAGCTTAGGTTACATACATATATCACCACAAGTTGGTAAAGTCAATTCTATTAACAGTCAGAAGACTCGGAACACACAAAATTACTTATCTGATCCATTACCGTATAGAAATGGTCATTATTTGGCAGCAAGTAGAAACCAACTGTGGCTTGCTCAAGATATAGAAGTTTAACATTTTTTCCAGCCTTCTCAAGCCCTTTAGCATAAGCCAATTGCCAGTCCTGAATAAGATCCAAACCAGCTACCACAACAAGGCTCTTTGGGAACTTGATAGCTTCAAGGCTTTTACCCCTTGGACCAAAAGGGTTGCATGCTGGATGGTCCCTATCTTCCCCTTCAGGGAGAAAAGCTCTCCAATACCAGTCTCGGTCTTGGATGGTGACAAAGTATTTCCCATCTAATCGCTTCTCAGATTCAGTTCTCTCCAGGCCACCAAACATTGGGTTGAGCAGTATATTTCCTAATACATCAATTCCAGATTCTACTCCTCTTAAAGCAACATTGTGTACAATGTTCCCACCAGAGCTATCACCAGCCAGATATATATGAACTTTTGAGTCCTTTGTACTTCGAAGCCAGGATCTAGAGCTCACCCACTTCAGGGCTGTCCATCCATCATAATAGGCACATGGAAATCGATTTTCAGGTGCCCGACGATAATTTACCGAGACCACTACAGCCTTGCAAATACCAACTAGTCGGCGGCACAGAATATCATATATACCACTGTTTGCAGAGGAGTGTGCAAAGCTTCCACCATGAAAGAAAATTATTACAGGAACAACTTCATCACTTGCAGGCTTCTCAAGATCAATAATATTCAGCTGAGATACAGCAGCATTAGCTGGTTGATAGATTCGACTGAGTAGGCTCGTTTCACGGTCAATGATGACATCAAATGAGACAACCCCATCAACTGGTTTTGCATTGGCTGGCACTTTCCGATCAAGGAACTCTGCCAAGTGGCGGTTAAAAGTCCCATCAGGGCGACGAAGAAGATTGTAGGACAACTTGAAATTGGAGATGAGGACCCATGTATTCAATGGAACCACCATCTGTAAAGAGCACAAGACCCAGGAAATAATAGAGATATTAATTTCATATTTCAACATAACAAGATAAACATGACTAAAAATCGAGAACAGAAACTAATACCAATGTAATCATATCTGAAAACAAAGCTTTTTGCTATGATTTCATAGGGCCATAGACATCATGGAACCATCACAAATGAAGCATGTAAACACTTTGAAAAGAAAGCACAAAAATAGAAATAAACTGAAACATTCCCATAAAGCAGTGGAATTGGTCATACAGGCCGAAAATACATTACCATGTTCATCAAATCATACATCTCGAAGCTGAAGCTAAAATCAGAACAAAAATTCAGGCTCCCAATGACAAAACAACAGCTCTAAATCCATCACTCAACTCTATTTTGATTATCAAATCCAATCAAATCTCCAAACAAGAACAGCTCCAAAACATGATCTAACCTAATTTAACAACGAAACCACGAGTGTAAACACACACGATGAAGTGCTCAAACAAGTAGAAAACAAACCCAACATCATATCCATGTCAAAATCCAAAAGAAAAACTTGTCAAAACCTGAGCATGAACAAGAACAAATACAGCTATCTATAACATAGTCACAAACCAAACCTCATATCAAAGATAAACAACCATTACGATATCCATATAACATTAGAAACCCAAACCAAAGAAAATCAGCAAAAAAGAATCAAACTTTCTGTCAGAAAATCTAAATCAAAGAAAAGTGGTTACCCTGGATTCATTGAGGTTGATTTCATTACTCCCAGCCATGAAACTGGTCTTGAAAAACTTCCACAGCAAAACCTTAGCTAGTAGAAAACCCAATATAGATCCTTTGAGAGCAAACCCACTCCACAAAAAGCTCACACATTCAAACTCTGACACGAACAAAACCAACAACCAACCAGACGAACCCAAGAACTCAACTTTGATTCTCTCAAAAATCCCACTTCCTCAACTCATTGGTCCCAGACAAAAACAAGCCCCTAATCTCTAGGGGAAAGCCTATCACCAAATTCATGTGATGAAATGACAAATCTCACTGCAATAAAACAGAGCAATGGAGAGTGTGTGTGTGTGTGTTTGTGCGGGAGGTGAAGGATAAAGGGATAGTGTAGGTTAGTAAACGTGTAAGGATGAATGCTAACGTGCTCCTAAGTGAACATGGACGCGAGAGAGAGAGAGAGAGAGAGAGAGAGAGAGAGAGAGAGAGCGGAAGGGGACAAAGTGAGCGGCCGAAAGAAACACGGTTAGTGGAACCCACCTATCCAAAAGAAATTAAATGCGGTAATTAGTTTTATGTTTTATGTTTAAGAATTAATTAATAAAGGAGAATTATTAATTTTTAATGAAAATAAAGAAGAAACAGAGGAATTTAAAATTTTGGATGGATGGATGGGGCAATAAAAGCTTCAGGGCGTGTGGTGGAAGAAAGGGCACGTGAGGACAAACAGAGTACGTCCGAACACAAGGTACTACTACTTTTGGCGGTGCCAAAATGACCATTTTGTCTTTCTCCTTAGCTTTTAATTACCGAAATGTCTTTTTGGATTAACGTGAGTATTTACCGAAATGTCTTTTAGTAGACATTTTGTCTCTAAATCATGATAAATTATTATGTATAACTGATACACGGTTATGTTATATAATTAATTTATATATTATAATATGTGTAAACATTATTAATATTAAGGGTAAAATCACTTTGATAACTAAATTGATTGGTTAGGATTAACTACTGAACTGAAAGAAGAGGAATGCCACATAAAAGAACCACCGCAGAATCAACATTTTCGAGTTTAATTGGGTTTGGTCGACGATATTAATGGTGTAGTTCAGATTTTCTGTGTTTCGAGGAGGGTGGGATCCAAATCATTCCAGACCCCAATCGAGGCGGTGCAATTTGGTTCACCAACTGAAATTAAAAAAGACACAAACAACACCAAACTCATCGGCTTGGTAGGCAGTTTTTTTTTTTGGTAAAAAAACTCATTTTTAATTAATACTATACTCTATAAATATAAATTTGTCATCCAACAATACATTTACACGTTAAATTAGTTACATTACATAACAATATGTCGGTTATATTCTATAATTTTTCTTCAATTATGATATGTATCTTAATGTTTTTAAAATTAAAAATTCATTAAATTAAAGTATCAAACTTTTTTAAAATGAGTTAAGTTGCATTTGTTTGTCAATTTCTTAATTTCGTCTAAATATTTGTTTAAAATATGCCACGTTATAAATTTATTATGTCATATGACATAATAAAAATTGTGATACGTCGGTGAACAAAGTCAGGTGTTCAAAATATCTTTGACATTAAAATTCTCATATATAGATTGATGTGATTATTTATTATGAGAATAACTTTATATACATTTGTTTTAATTATGTAAAAATTTCTCATGTTAGTGGTCTAATTACTCTAATACTCTAATTAAGTTTCTATGAACTCGTTGCCAAAATAAGTTCTTTGAACTTCCCTTTAGTTGAGTACATACATTGCCTTAAATTTCTAAGGTTTTGCGTAGCTCAATGACCATTTAAAGCCCCAATTTTTATTATTTTTCCAACATAATTCGTTCTGCACTTCTATTTTGGAGAAAAAAAGCAAAAGATCATGATTCACAATCAATCAATCAATCACTTATGAGGGAAGTAATTGCTTCTTAAGAGGATATAATCCATGTGACAATACTTAGACAGTAAGCCAAACCACTCTTTATGCTTTTTCCTCCTTCCAAAATCCATTTGGACAAGGTTTCACTGTCATATTTAGTCATTGTCATTAAGTCCATAACAAGCAGTGGCCAAAAAAAAAAAGTCCATAACAAGCAATGCTAAAGACACTTATATTTGAACCTTTTTCTGCTTTAATACTGTCATCAACTTTTTAATGAAAGCAATTTTACATGCTTTCATGATCAATCCAATGCATATTCTTTTGTATTCTGAATATTATTATCTTTTGGCGAGCACATGAGCACATCTACATGATTAGTATTTGTTATCCATTTATAGTGATCATCTGTGTACTCTATTTTTTTTATTTAAATTATTGGCATAAATTTAATTTAGATACATAACTATATATGCTATTTCAACGAGGTTCACGAACTTTCAAATATTTCAAATATATACCTGATTTATTATGTAAATTGAAAAAATAAAATTTCGTCCATCAATTTATTGAGAGATCAGTTAAATGTCAGTTTGGTTTTTACTAACGGAAATTAATTGACGACATGACACCAACTCAACAGACATTTCCCGTCAAATGAGCAACACATATCCACTTGACATGAGCCCACACACTCATCACCTCTTTCTCACTTGTCGAACGCTCTTATGACTATTTAATCTTCCAAAAATATCATATTTTACCTCAAATTCGAATATAAATCCATCACTTGTGTTCAACGAGCGAGAAAGAGATGATAAATTTGTGGACCCGTGTCAGGGGTTAGGTGCACCCATGTTGTTCATTTGGCAGGAAATGAGCGATACGGGTCCATCTAACCCTTGACACGGGCTCACAAACTCTCTCTCTCTCTCTATTATTATTAAATTGTGGATATGTGTCGCTCATTTGACGAGAAATGTTTGATGAGATAGCACCACGTGGCCAAATAATCCCGGTCAGCAAAAGCTAAACTGTCATTTAACTGATATCTTAACGAATCAATGAACAAAAATTCATTTTTCAATTTAGATAATAGATCGAGTGTATATTTAAAATATTTTAAAGTTCATGAACCCCGTTAAAATAATTTATATAATTATGTGTCTAAATTAAATTTATGACTAAATTATTTTAAAACGCACATAGCTTTGTTTAAGATTAATTAAATAGGAAAAACAATTTTCATTAATTAAAAGTTAAGTAGATAGACTCATAGATATTTCCATGTGTGTGATCAATACAAGATCCAAAACCTATACGGGCAGGATTTGTATGAGAGAGTAGCGTATGCCATTGGATATAATATACATGTGCCACTCCTTCCTTTCTTTTTAGAGAGACAGTATGGTCTAACTTTCATTGTGTTTCTCATGAATCTCATGTGAGAAAACAAATATTTCTTTTGTCAAACATAAATTTGCATATCCAATATTGTCTTATTCCATTGTTCAATTAATTAAAAGTCCATAAAATTGATGAATTTATTTTTTATGTGATCCAAATTAATTTCGTACTGGTCCCAATTTTTTTGGTGGACTGCCATGTCCTTTATAATTTAACTGCTTGTAAAGAAGTAGGAAAACTATTCAATACCAAAAGGAAAAAAACAAATAGTAGAACTGAATAGTAGTAGTACTGTAGTGATGAAGCAACCAAACGAAACAAGCATGCACATAGCATCTAGTTCTCAGTTCTCAAGTCAGTAGTCACTGTCCATGAAGCTCACTATCAATGGTCTACTTTGGGTGGGACTTTCACTATTATTATTGCAGCCCAGTGGGTTTGGAAGCATTGGTGTAAGTGTTAGGTCAACAATTAGGAACAGTTTTTGGATTCTTGTGGCTTTTTCTTTTTCCTTTCTGCCAACTGATAAAAGTTTTGGAAAATAAGTTCATTCATACACCCACTCTCTCTTATTCACACCCAGCTGCCCTTAATAAGGGCATATTGTATCATGTGTATTTATATGGCCCAAGATTCAGCACACAGTACCCTTTCTTTTTCCCTCTTATCTCATTATTTTTGTCTGTTTCTGCATTTTTGGCTCTCCTGTTGACACCTTGCTGTTCATGGTCCTCTCCTCTATCTCTCTTGTCATTTTGGGCCCAATGGGCCTGCCTTGTTGTGGGTATTGGCTATGGGTGTTCATGGAATGGGCTTAGACATATTTGGGTCAAATTGGAGATGATCAAGCCCTATAATAGTATAATTCATATATAGGAGCCTACTTAAGCAATTAAGATGCATGCTATTCATCCGCCCCATTTGGAATTGTAATGAAAGACTTAAAAGCTGTTGTGGATGACAATTCTCAATCACTTACATCAGTTTTGGTATTTGATAAAAAAATAAAAAATTAAGTTTCTCCATAATTCTCAACTCCACACAACAAAAATAGAAAATAGGGTTTCTAAGTGTTTTTGAAAGATCTAGTAACTCACAACAGTAATAAATATTTTATTTTACCCATAATACCCTCATTGATTTCTATAATTTTTATTTATTTATTTTAAATTAAAAAATATATTCATTGTTAGTTATATTTTATATTGTGATAATTAATTATGATATTTTATTTATACGATTCAAATTATAATATACCTAAAAAAAACATACTTATTTAATAATGTTGTTCTTAAAAAAATTAATGCTAATAAAAAATTTTAAAAACAAGTAAAAAAATATTTTATTTTTACCAAACAAATAAGTGAAATGCACTTTCAACATCATGTCTATTTTAGTAATTATATACAGTCATATCATTTTTATATTAATATTTACCAAACACTTGATACTGTTTTTTGTACTCACAACACTTTTGAAAACATAGTTTACCAAACACTCGATTGCTTTACTTTACAGCTGACTTTACTTCACAGCAATACTAAACTAGCACTAATTCATTAGGAAATACCTAGAAGCTTGGAAAGATTTTCCTATCTTGTGGAATTTGAAAGAGCGTAAGCGTTTGTTTTCTCACATTCTGCAATTGAATAATTTGGCTGTAATATCACTATATGGTGTTTAATTATATTATAATACATGCATATTTATTAATATTATATTAAAAAAATCTAAATCAATTGTGTATTCATATTATAATACATAAATTAATAAGGATAATCTTAAGTCACATCCGTTGAATGTATATGCAATAAAGAGTGTCTCTATTAGTTAGAAATGGAACCTCTATCAAGGGTCCTTTTTGTCCAATGATTCTAAGCCAACAAGAAAGCATACTATACATGGTTGGTGCCTACTGGATCTCACCCAGTGCCAAAGCATGTACAGTAAAATGGTACTGTAAAACAGAGGGTAACAGTAAAATTTCCCAAATGGTACAGCTTCATGTCATGTCTTGCTGCAGCTCAGAGATTCGAGAATCATACTATGCGGTGGGGGCAGATAACCAATCTAGTGCATGCAATATGCATGCTTGGACCAATTAGGCAACCAATCTATTAAGGAGCCATGCAGATAGGCCCATAACATAGCCCCAAAAATAATTACTTTAGGCCCAGCCAAAATAATTTCTTGACTACGGAACGGCGTCATCTCATCGCTCCAGAGTCTACTGTCGCCAATTACAATTTTACAAAAGATAAACCCGCGAAACGAGAAAGTCAAAAGAAAACCCAAAATGGTGGAAAACCAAAAATTCAATTTCCCGCGAATTTCCAAAGTGGGTGCCACGCTGGCAATCCCCGTGACCGTCCCATCCACCAATCAGCGGACACCTTCACTTCCTATATATTGCAAACCCCACTCGCGTTTCATTTCCAAACAACTCCATCACTCTTTCTCTCTCTCACTCGCGCACCCTCTCCTTTGCCAACCACTTGGTCTGTTCTAGGGTTAGGGTTTCTTCGTTAAATTTGTGTGATTTCTTCGCCGATTTTTGATAAAATGAGTTCCAAGGAAGGTGGGTCGACGAAGGGAGGCAGAGGCAAACCCAAGGCCTCCAAGTCTGTGTCAAGGTCTCACAAAGCGGGGCTCCAATTTCCAGTCGGTAGGATCGCCCGGTTCCTCAAGGCCGGCAAGTACGCTGAGCGTGTCGGTGCTGGTGCCCCTGTCTATCTCTCTGCTGTGCTTGAATACCTTGCTGCTGAGGTTCGTTTGATTTTGCTTTAGATGGGTTTTCTGATTATACTTTTAATCGGTTTTGTGTTAGTAATTAGGGTTATGGATTTGTGTGGATTTGACGTTTTATGGGTGATAATGGCGTGGCTTTGCTTTTGGATTCGATGGGCTTTCATGGTTTTAGGGCTTGGTCGAATTTGAAAATGACTTCTATTTTCTGGTTTTTATTGGGTATTGATGTCAGTTATGTTGGAATCCGATGGTTTTCCCATTTCTCTGTTCAAATGAATTGGATTTGGTTTCTTTAATTTCAAATTTGTTTGTATTGGCAGTTTTGATTTATTTAAATTTGAATTGTTTACTGATTCCGTGTAATGGGTAATTCGTTTTCAGAAATTTTGATGGGTCTGATCTGATTTTTTCTGTGAAATTGTGTTTAGGTATTGGAGCTTGCTGGGAACGCTGCTAGGGATAACAAGAAGAACCGTATTGTACCAAGGCACATCCAACTGGCAGTGAGGAACGATGAGGAGTTAAGCAAGCTTTTGGGGGCTGTGACCATTGCCAATGGAGGAGTGTTGCCCAATATCCACCAGACTCTTTTGCCTAAGAAGGTGGGCAAAGGCAAGGGCGATATTGGATCTGCTTCTCAGGAGTTCTAGGTCTCCCTTTACAGGCTTTGTTTGCTTCTATGGACATGTTTAGATACTGCGGTTGTAACATATGTTGCTTTCTTTATTTTGTTTGTGTTTAGGCACATGGGATTTGAAGGTTATAAATGAATGATTCTGTTAGTCTTTGCTTAATTAGATCCATTTTAAATCAGTTCTTTTGATTTATAAATTCATTTCTTTTGGCACTTTGGATTTGAGGAAAAAGATTGTTAATTCTGCTGAAATAGTTCATAGAGAACTCTCTTTAATTCTCAACCTTAGATTTATGGAGTGCCTATTGATTATATGATCCAAATTTTGTTGTCGTAGATTTGACTCTGGTCAGGAAAAACAAGGTACAGTGTCGGGACAACTTGAAACCTAAGACAGCTCGTCAACAGCTGAGCAATTTTAATAATTACACAATTATTTGAAAGAAACAGATACTTATGATGATTGCATGAAATGACTAATTGAGAGATTGTTGAACTTGTAAGATTCAACGATATATACGATCTAGTAGAAGTACGAGTTTGTGTATGTACTTGTCACTAAGGATGAATTGGAAACATAAATTTTGTACATACAAAATATAAGGTTTCAAGTTTCAACATACATGATCGCATGAAAGGTTTAGACCAAGAAAATACATGGAATATAGTCAAACGACATCGCGCATCAGTTGGAGTGTTGGACCACTGAACTCATTGCAGTGACAGCTATAACCTATAGTAAAAGATTGAAGGATCAGTACAAGACAAAACGACTTCCAACTGGAGATTAGGTTATGGGTCAAGCTAGTCTGACCCATTTAGCTGATGGGCTTAACAATTATTATATCCAGAAAGTCCAACAGAGTCAAACACCAGTTATAATCATATATATTATATACGCACCCTAAATTAACAAACATAAAATTTGGGTTCTCTGTGCTCTGCTTCGGGTGGGAACGCGATTGTCTTGGGTACAACACATGAACGGTACGCACTTGTATCCATCAACAATACTAATTCTTAGTTCTACTGTCTTTTATTTTGCAGTGTATATATGGATGAATGCAAATAATCTTTTGAATCAGTATTTTACTTCCCCTTACCTGACTTCTCTGTTTACACAACTCTGTTATTTTTTTTTATGATTAGATGGGAGCTGACCAATAACCTTTTTTAAGTTCCAATTCCCGTTTGTATCATATCCATAAATTTTTGGAAGGCAAAGACTAAAGAGGGTCCGCTGTAGTATATTCTACTAATGGCTAATTATCCAGCAACCAGGGCACACATGCGTATGCTGCGTAGCTTAATGGCTACTGCAAGTTCTGATGCTCATACTGAACGTTCTACAGTAGACAGACTTAGTAATCTTCCAGACGAACTTGGTCATCACGTTCTTTCCTTGCTTGCTATAACAGACCTCACCCGTTTTGGCACTGTATCCAAAAGATGCAGACAACTTTATCTGTCAACTCCGTCATTGAATTTTGGTGAATTTGTCCACACGGATTTATCCACATGTGATAAGCGGTTAAGATTGTTGGATTCTTTTAATACGTTCTTGAATCTTCGTGGGGAGAATAGGATACAGCACTTTCGTATCAATTGGTGTCCTCCTTTTGAAACGCAATGCTTTTGTGGTGATGAGATATCTCGAATAATCTTGTTCATCAACAATGCCATAAGGTGTAAGGTTGAAGTGCTTGATGTTGACATGTCTTTTGAGGACACATCAACTCCATATGCATTTGCACTTCCATCTTGCATCCTTGTTTGTGGAACTTTGAGGTCTCTGTCGATGAGCACGTGGAATGCATTTATCAAAACACCCTCCGTGCCTTGTTCGTCTAATCTAGAATACTTGAATTTGACATATACTGATGTGGATGAGGAGTTCTTCAAATGGATCTCATCGTCCTGCAAATGCATTAAGAAAATACATCTGGAACATCTTTATAGGTCAAGGAATATCAACATTCAAAGCTCATCTTTGAAATCCTTTAGCATTGTGTCTGGCAATGAACTTTGTCATCTTAAAATCTCAGGTGAGAAGCTTGAAGATATACATATAAACTGGTGGACTGGTTTACGTTGCTGCAAATCGTTAAATATTTTTGCTCCAAATCTTAAATATTTGGAATGGATCGGGAATACAGTTGATTACCAGCTGGGAAAATTATCCTGTTTAGAAAAAGCAGGCATTCTTCTGGTTCCTAAAGATGAATTTTACAAAAAGGAATTTGAGGTTCTTTGCAGTATACGCAGGATTCAAGTTCTTACTCTATATGATGCTACTACCATCATGGTAAACCGACAACTCTTCAGGCTGAATTTTTTTCTTTTTGTCAAGAACTACATATTTTGCAATTTGGTCTTATTTGGATTATAATCTTTCCTGGCATGGTATGCAACAGAACTAGTTAATTTATGTATCTTAAATTTCAGAATCTTTTTAAAGTTGAGTGATGTCATTGATTTTACATTATTAATGGCCACACTTACTAGAATCAACATTCACATTTATGTGCTAGTTTAGTTTGAGGGATCAGTCAGAGAAGAGGGCTTTGTATTACTCTAACCAAGTAAGTAAATTAAGAAACATGATATGGTTTAACATTGGCCAAGTAATATATGTTCTACTTGATTTTGGTGAATATGCTGCATATAGTTTTTATTACTTTTTTCCCTTTATTCTATTTAGATTTTTCCTTTATAACATTGCAGGGTCTGTTTGAGGGAGGATTCATGCCAGCGCCATTAGCTGATGTTTCCTATTTGCGTATTAATATTGACAGCTTTTTTGATAAGTTAGTCCCGGCAATGATCTCTCTTTTTAGGGGAATGCCTAATTTGAGTACTTTGTACATGAAATCTACTCCACAATGCAAATACTACTTGAAAGCTGATGTAAGTAAATTTTCATTTTCCCATTTTTCATTCCTAGAATTAGATGAATAACTGCATATTGATCATGGTTACTTAATAGTGCACTTGTCTTCTTTATATATGGAGAATTATTAGTTTCTTGAGATTTTTTGGAAATTTGTAATTGACTTGCTTGTTGTCTTTTCAGTGTTCTGGGTTTAATATGGAAGATTGGAAGTTGCAAAACCTTGCTTTTGTTTCTCAACTTAAGGAGGTAACCATAGAGCTTAATGAGTTTTCCATTGGATCTAACACAATTGAGTTTTCAAGGTTTATCCTTGAGCATGCTCAGAACTTGAAGAAAATGGTCATTGTTCATTCATCCCGGTTGCCACGATTGTATTTGAGGAAGTTAAAGAAAAGCAAGATGACTTCCAATGCCATAGTTGTATTCTATGAAACAGGGAAAATAAAGTAGAGAGGAAAAACAAGGCAGGTTGATGTTAATGCTATCGAAACTGCCGTGTGTGTGTGTTGATAGATCCATTGGTGGCATTTATATTGAATCAGAGGGAAAAATCCTTTTGTTTTTTACATTGTATTTAGAGGCTTGAGTACATCATCAATATTATTTTGTTCGATGTACTGTCACAATATAATTGAAGGATGTATTTCATCTATAAATCAATTTATTGCGTTCAATGTACCATTTCAATTTGGTGGAGTTATTTACGTTGCTGCAGATCATTAAATATTTTTGCTCCAAATCTTAAATATTTCGAATGGAGTGGAGTGGAAATTTTTTTGCATTTAGAAAAAGCTGAGGTGGATCGAGTTCCTAGAGATGACTTTGACAAGGTATTTGAGGCTTTTTGCAGTATACGCAGGGTTCAAGTTCATACTCTTGAAGATACTACCATCCTGGGAAAGAGACTACTCTTCAGGCTGATTTTGTTTATAAGGTTTACGTTATAGAGCTTTTCAAGTTTTACGTTGGATCCAACGCAATCGAGTTTTTAAGGTTTATCCTTGAGCATTCTCAGAACTTGAAGAAAATGGTCATTTGTCATTCACACCGCTTGGCACAGTTGTATTTGAGGATGTAGGTCATTTGTTATTTTGTTTTTCGAAACCAAATTACCATTGATCTCATGGCATGCCTCAAAGATTTATACATTTTCCATTGGTTTGTATATAAAAGAAAAATTGCCTTCGATATGAATCTGGTCAGGTCGATCAAGCGTTTACTAGTTGGTTCTCGTTCCTCCACAGCTCAATAGTAATCACATAATCATCATTAGAAAAAAAACAAAAAAAACTTTAAACGATTACATGATATGATGATAATGAGTTATTTGCCATGAATAATGATAAAGTTTAATAATGTCTTATAGTATAGAATTATAGATTTATTTAAATACCATTAAAAAATGTCTTAAATTTTGGAAAAGGTCTTAAATTGGAATCCCGGCCCCTCTTCAATACTTCAATACAACAATATCCCGGGGTCCGAGCTTGTCCTCAACCAGTAATCTCAATATCGGTTCAGGACCTAGAGGCCTACTTTGGCAGATTGAATTATGAATATGAGCATAGCAAGCTGAGAAAGCTGACATACAAATTAATATCACTCACACATATATATTTTTTTGGGATTTACATGGGAAGTGTTTTGGGAATTAGGCAGAGATTTTACATGGGATTTTAGGTAATATATAATCCATATATACCACCTATGTGTTATTGTGTTATAATTATCAACTGAGTTAGTGAGTTACAATGGTTTTCAATTTTTCATTATGAAAATAATATCGAATATCCATTTTGTGTGGCTCAAAAGATTGCAACAAAGTAGTCCCAAAAACCGCATACTGTGCGTTTACAGAGTAAGTAATAGCCATTCTTTTTCATTCGTTGGTGAGGTGATGTGTTCTACTGGTCTGAACCTTCTTTGAATGGGTACTGTGGTGCATTATTATGCAGGAGCAGCAGGACTATCATATAGACCCCAACTGAGATTTCCCACATTTGGAATCATATGTTCATCATCTGAGGTTAGTGTATCAAGGGGACAAGTCCTGAAGCAAGTGGATAAGGAGTTGGCCAATGGGGATGAGAGGGCAGCTCTCTTACTTGTTAAAGATTTGCAAGGCAAGCCTGGTGGCCTCAGATGTTTTGGTGCTGCTAGGCAGGTTTGCGATACTCTGAATCTCTTTCGCTAACATTTTGCTACACAATCAGGAAATCAGTGTTGCAGATTGTTGTTCGTTTCCCAGTTTAGGTTACATAAAAATGGCACTCTGGGTTTGCTGCTTTGCAACTAGTTTTAAGGAGTAATTTATTTAAGAAATTTGTTGAATGGGTTATAAATGCTTTGCCTTTTTGTTCATCATGCACAAATTGTTTTGCACATCATGGAGTTACATCTTTGTTTTAGGTTTGTAGATGAACTAGTGCATGTGTGTCAAATTACACATAGTTAGGTGTCTCTCTAATGTTATGTCGCAGGAATAAGTAATATATGTTTGTGCAGGTACCCCAAAGGCTTTACACCTTGGATGAGCTAAAGCTGAATGGAATAGAAGCATCATCTCTTCTATCACCAGTAGATGCCACTCTTGGTTCCATAGAAAGAAACCTTCAGATTGCTGCTGTGCTAGGAGGTGTTTCTGCATGGAATGTGTTTGGGTTTAGTCCACAACAAATTTTCTATCTTTCTTTAGGATTGTTGTTTCTGTGGACTTTGGACTCGGTAACTTCCTTATGCTTGTCTAAGAATGTGTCTTGAGAATCAATATCAATGAAAATCTTAAGCTGTTGTTGGAGGCACTAGCAAAGATATATGAATTACTCAAGATATTGTCACCATCTAATATGACATCAAGTATTTCAAATTATTTTGTTCGCTTCATATATGTTTTGTCCATCCTAGTGATTTCTTGGTCTGTTCTCCCCTTTCTAGACTGCTAGAATGGGTTTCTTGTTTGAAGTCATCTCTAGCACTTGACATTTCAATTTTTGCTTAATTACAATGGTCATTTTAATTATAATAACAAAGAAGAATTCCTAATGTTTTTCATACCTTACTATGTCATCAAATTCTCATAGGTATCTTTCAATGGAGGAGTTAGTAGCTTGGTTCTAGATATGATTGGCCACACCTTCAGTCAGAAGTACCACAATAGGGTCATTCAAGTAAAATCTCTCTCTCTCTCTCTCTCTCTCTCTCTCTATCTCTCTTTCTCTCTCCCTCTCCCTCTCCCTCTCCCTCTCCCTCTCCCTCTTGTGTTAAATTCCTTCATTATCATATATGTTCTTTGTGTGTACCCACCTGTCTACGTATAGTTCTGAAATCTTCGTATCATGTTTATGAGGATATCATCATGAAGTGTTCATCTAAAAGAAAAAAATTTTGCAGCACGAAGCTGGCCATTTCTTAATTGCCTACTTGGTTGGTATTCTTCCTAAAGGATATACGCTATCTAGTTTGGAAGCTTTGAAGAAGGAAGGATCTCTCAATGTTCAAGCAGGGACCGCTTTTGTGGATTTTGAGTTTCTTGAAGAGGTATGTTGCTTTCTTCAATCTGAAATATATGTTCAAAGTTCAAGCATCACTCTATAGTATCCTGTTCTGTCCTGCTTCTGTCATTGTTTTTTTGTGCCCGTTGGTTTGGAAGGTGGAAATGACTCCTCTTTTCAGACCTGTTTCAAGAAAAATGGAATCACTGTTTAAAGCTAGTCATTTTAACTGATGGGACTAATGGCAGTACCTCTGATTTATAGAAGTCCCCATTGCATGCAGGTTAATTCAGGAAAAGTATCAGCAACTGTATGTTATCTACCCTTCATTCCTAAATTTCTTCTTACATCTCCCTTCTTTTGAAATGAGAAACGTTCATGAATTGGGAATGCATCTTATTAGACGCTGAACAGATTTGCATGCGTAGCACTAGCGGGTGTTGCTGCTGAATATCTTTTATATGGATATGCTGAGGGTGGTCTTTCTGATATTAACCAGGTTTTACTTGATTCCATTACTTGGTTGGCTGTACAAATAAAGCTACAACATTGTGCAAGAAGATACTAATTGGATGTGTTTGCTCTTAAAACAGTTGGATTCATTGTATAGAAGCTTAGGCTTCACACAGAAGAAAACAGATTCTCAAGTCAGATGGTCTGTACTAAACACTGTCCTAATTTTGCGCCGCCATGAAGTAGCACGAGCTAAACTTGCAGAGGCAATGTCAGCGGGGAAATCTGTCGGAGCTTGCATTGAAATCATAGAGGATACCATAGACAATGCAGATGTTTAATGCAGCCAGATTATTGTTGATGCCAGAAACTTGAGCTCTGCTAACATTTTCTATTCTTTCATTTATCTTCCATGGCTGTATAAATATACCAACTTTGTTTTGCCATTTTTAGAGAATTTGTAATGAAGATGATAGTCAATTTAGAGCAATCCAATAATGTTGTAAAACTTCTCAGTTATCTCATGTGTAATAGTAATGTTCTAATGGTACGATATAGCCTTTGGATTATGCTTCCAATTCTTGGTTAATTTTTGTGACCTTTGTATAACTAAAGCTTTTGTTTTTTCTTCCGGGTACGGACAAAACTCTCACAACTTACTTTCTTATCTGAGTACAAAACTTTAAAGAAAATCACAAATACCTAATCAACTGAATGGTATAAATTCGTGATTACAAATGTTATAACTAAAATTTTCACACAAAGATGATAACTTTGCATTTAAAGACTCAATGGAAAGGTAAAATTTTTAAAGATTAGTCAAATTTTACTTTTCATTAAAGACTTTTTAATATTTTTGTAGAATCTTTACCAAAAACAGAGCCCCCGTAATTTACCAAAAACGCCCTCTGCAATCAGCCCCCACCAAGTACCAAGTACCAAGTACCAACTTACCAAGACTGCAGGAGCAAGTCGTCAACCCCCTCATCTCTCTCACACACACGTAAAAGTCAGAGTGAGAATGGGCGTACAGTGGCTTCTGGTGTGCCATGGTTTAGTGACACTGCTCATTGTAGTATCCTTCCTCTGTGGTCAATGGCCCATCTTTCAGGGCACCCCCATCCAACGCATCCACCACTTCCTCACCTTCGGCGCCTACGATTACTTTCAGTACACCTCTCTCTCTCTCTCTCTTCCAATCACTCTCTCTTTCTGCTGGGTTGTTAATCTGCTGTTTTTTTTGCAGGCGGTTTGTTGGGTTTGTGTTTGGGGCCAAGGGAACTAATGCGATTCTCTCCGTGGAGTCTTTCTGTTGTGATCGACCCAATCCAATTTTACAGGTTTTCTATTTTCTTCAAACAAATTTGTGTTAATTTTTGTGATTGAAATTTTCAGAGAATTGGGTTCTAATTGGTTGATTTTATTCAGTTTGGTTGTGAATTTTGTGGGGTTTGTGGAGTTGAATTGTGGCTGCATTCACGGGTTGATTCACTGCTATTGGTCAAACTCCTTGTTTTTCTGGATGACCCAGTAAAAAGTTTTTGTTTTGTTTGGTCTGGTTTTCCTTTGTTTTTCACTGTATATGCATTTGCAATGTGCTCTTTGTGCTATTTGATAGTGCATTTTGTAAAATTTGTGGTTATCTTCTTGCTTAGAGTAGGGCTGCGGGCGTTGAGATTTTGATTATGGTTATAATTGTTTATTTACTATGAAAATTGGCTTTTCCGTCAAAGCATAAATAAAAGTGGAATTCAATGTTTGAATACCTTCATGGTGTGAGATCCAGTGACGATATTAAGCTAATAAGATATCTTATATAGCTAGTAGGAAATCAGAAAGCGTGAGAGGAGAGGCAAAGTGAGGAAAATGTGGTAAAATTACTGAGAATTGAGAAATTGATTGAGGATCTGATGCTCCAAGTTTATTTCCACCTAGTGATTTATGAATGTGCTCAAAAGTTAGGTAATTTGAAAGAATCTGGTGTTGATTAGTAGGAATAAGAAGAAACTAGAGATGAAGGGATGAAATGAGGTTTGAGTTTTCTTTATTGAAGGATTGTTGTCAAACACTGTAATTCGTGACAGGAATTAGATGGATTCGGTAAGGTATCATATTTGAAGGTATAGTGAGAAGAAACATGTATGTTTGTGGTTTGAAATTTTTACTTTTCAATGCTTCTAGATCTAGGAAAGATTTTTTTCTCTCTTAAATTCAGGATTAATCTTTAGTTTTCTGTTTCATTTCAGATCATATATCTTGCCATAGTAGGAGGAACCTATTACTTAGTTGCGAAGTCTTCCTTCATTTACATTCCTGGCTATTATATAAGTGAAATTCACAGGTATATATGAAAGAGACTGTTTACGTACTCACTTATTTTATTTAGTTTTTTTTTTTATTCTCCCAGTTTTTAGCACTGAATCCCCTAGACATTTTGTGTTCTTGCAGGTACATAAGCTTGTTGGCTGTTGGCATCGGTGTTCTGCTCTTTCTATTAACTAGCTTTTCTGATCCAGGAATAGTGAAGGCTGATAATGTTTCTCAGTATCTCTCTGTTTACCCTTATGACAATATCATATACTCTGAGAAAGAATGTTCAACATGCAAAATTCCAAAGTGAGTACTGACCCCCCCCCAAAAAAATCCCTTTTTTTCCACACCACAATTGCTTCAGTGATTTGTATCTGAGTTTTTTTTAATCCACACTAATTGATTTTTGTTTTTTCTTAATTTATCTTTTTTCCTTTCTTCCTCTGTGGTTCAGACCTGCCAGGTCTAAGCATTGCAGCATATGTGGTCACTGTGTTGCCCGTTTTGACCATCATTGTGGATGGATGGTTTGAAATTCTCCAAATTTTATTCTTCTTCCCCACCCCCTCTCCTATAAATTGAACATTCTATATGGTGCTTATTGTAAATTTAACGTTTGGTTTGATTGCAGAATAATTGCATAGGCGAGAGAAACACCAATTACTTCTTGGCTTTTCTTTTGTGGTGAGTGCTATCTGACGCACCAACAGTATGTGTGTGTCACACTTTGATAGTGGATTACGATGGTAGCAAATCAGTTTGTACGGGTTGGAAATGTAGACTGATAATCAAGGTTATCATCTACAATGTTGAAATTTAAACCATACAATCTTCACATATAAAGTTAACATGAATAAAATATGAAAAAATTTAGAGGTTATGATTATGAGGTTTCGAATTTGTATATTGCATTTACAATTGCACTCTTGAAATTCACTGCAAACACTTGATAAGCTCCAAGCTATTGCCTTAAAATTTGCACAAATGTGTTGATTCCAAACTATGAATGAGCATTGTTTATCTTTGTTTTCTGTTTACTGAATTGCTCTGTCAATTTCAGCTTTATTTTAGCTGCGAGTAATATACTGTACTCTTTTTGTTTGTTTGTTATGCATTTCTTTAGTGTCTTTTTTTTCAGGCACACTTTACTTTGCATATACGGAGCAGTTGCCATTGGGTTAATTCTTGCTGGACAAGTGAAAGAATTTAGAGTTATTTATATTCTAACTGGTAAATTGATTTACATATCAAGCCTTGTAGTTGATGATTTTGTTGCATGTGGACATAAATGACATTCCTTTTTCTTCATTGCAGTTTACTATGGTGTAGAAAATTCTTTTCGTCGTTTATCACCACATGTTGTACAGGTGAGCTAATTTATTTTGTTTTGGCAATTTAGACAAGTAATAAATTTTAATGCTATTACAGTTGTTATTCATAGGACAGTTAAATTTAAATCGATAATAGTTCAATTTCTAAATGACAATAGAATTTCATCAGTTTTTATTACAATTCAAAAACATATTCATAATTAGTATAGTGAGTGAAATAAAAAGAAAATTTGCAAGCTCTATTAAGTGTCAAGCTGATTTGCCGAACATCTGGCTGAGCCTTTTGTGATGGTGTGTGCATTTGTTACTTTTTTGCATATGGATGTTTATTTATTAATTTATTTTGATCAAGTATTTTTTTGCCCTTTTTCATGTTGTTCGTTGCTTAATTCTTTTATGATGTTTGACAGTGGATGTTGGGGGCCTACAACACTCAAATACTTCTCATGATGTTTCTTGCAATAGTTTCATTGCTATTGGCGGGTTTCTTTGGTTACCATGCCCAACTTTGTCTCACAAATACTACCACTAATGAGGTCTACTTCTCTATCTGACTTTGTTGAACAATTTAATTTGTTATCTCTTGGTAAAATCCTGAAACCCGCTGCCGGGGGGTCGGGGTAGGGATAATAAGTAATGATGTGGGAATTGTCAATTGCTTTTCAAATAGTATATTTTGGTCTAGAAGTGCTAATATGTTGAACTAACTCTTAAAACTTATTTAGAGTGTGCACTTATTTTGAAACAGACTTTCAAGTGGCAAGAGTATGTAAGCTGGCAGAGGAAGCTAAAAGAAGTGAGGGCAAGTTCTGCAGCACTCAAAGCAAGTATCAATGGGATGAGTAGTGAAAGAAAACCTCCAGAGAGCAAATGGAGAGCCATGTTCCGAAGATCCCCACTCGAAGATGTTGAGGTTGTGGTTAAGAATAACATGTACGATAAAGGATTCTTCCAGAACACTCTTGAGATCATCATTCCCCTTTCAAGAAGACAGTTGTGCTTGCGAACCAAATCAAAGTCTGGCTAAGATTGCTGTCCAGTCAATGTTGTATGCTTTGCTTCTTCTTGTTTCTTCCAAGCAATTGAACAGCTTCATAGCCGGTTCTTGCAATTTTTCATGCTGTAGATGGCCAGGAGTGAGCTTTGTCGGGTTAGATCTAGCAAGATCAGATGCTCGTTGTGGCCTTCTGTAACATAATATTTATTGCAGTCATCTGTGCCTGTAGGTTATGGCTGACTGGTTGTGATTCGTTCTAGGATATAATGAAGTACTTACAAATACAATAGACATTCATTTTGTAATCTTAGCAATTAGCATAGGAAATTTTTCTTGTAAAGCTGACATTTTTTTTTTTTGGTCGAATGACATTTTTCTTTCATTTTGTAATTTATGTGATCATTAATCACTTAGTCAAAAGAAGAATAATTCATCATTCTATTCCAACTAAATAAGTGAAATGTGTACTCCTGATATTTGGGTCTCCCATGGGCCAAGGTGTCTAGTAATAAAATTAAAGCCCAATAAAAAAGCCCAAATAAAAAATAAAAGCTATTCTCAAATAACATAAAAAAGAACTTAAAATACGAAACGGCGGCGTCGTAAAATCACAAAACTAAAGTATAGTTCCACACTTCCACGAGGACCACGATCTTTCATTACCTTCTGTTTGGGGGCCGAGAAAATTAGAGAAAGTGAAGGACTAGAAGTCTAGAACGAACCTTCAACAACTCACTGAACAAGATATTAGATTTGATATCTCTTCGTTCAATTTCTGGGCTGCCAAACCTTTCGGCTCATTCTCTCTCTCTCTCTGGGTTTAAACGGGGGTAAGCCTCTATTTGGTTGATATTAGTTTTACAAAATTTCTATTTTAGATTTCGAAACTTTAGTTTTTTTGATATTCGATTAAATTTTTTAATTTCTCTTTTTTCTGAAATCTTGTTAGGGTTGTTACGATGATATACACGGCAATAGACACGTTCTATCTGACGGATGAGCAATTACAGAACTCTCCGTCAAGAAAGGACGGTATAGATGAAGCCACGGAGACCACGCTCAGAATCTACGGCTGTGATTTGATCCAAGAAAGCGGCATTTTGCTCAGATTGTATGCTCTAACTAAGTTAATTTTGTTTTGTTTTATTTTAATGTTTTATCACTGTTCTTTTGCTTAAGGGTGCTGTTTGTCTAATTTTGTTTGCTTAATTTGATCACTTACAGACCTCAAGCTGTGATGGCCACTGGTCAGGTTCTGTTTCACCGTTTTTATTGCAAGAAATCCTTTGCACGCTTCAATGTCAAGGTATATTTTATTTTTGTTATATATATACACACACATTTACTCTTTTAACCCTTTTTTTGGATGCTTCCAAATTGTGAAAAATTATGAGGAAATGAAAAATGCTTTTAATTTTAGACATGTTGATTTATGTTGGGATTGTGAAAGGCAAGTACTAGTACTTTCAACAAGCCCATGTAGTTGTGCCCGTGTTTCAAAATTGAGAGGAATGAAAAATTCTTTTAACCTTTTTCCTTTTGGTGTTTTTGTTTTGGGTAGTGAAGCTGCAAAGTACCATGTACCTAATATAAGCTGCAAGCCCATGTACTTTCTTGTTATGTTTTTGTTTTTGTGATTTCGGGTTTTTGATAAGTAATGAAGACATTTATTAAAAAAGAAGATGCACCCCTTGTTTACAGGAAGTAATCAAGCCATAGGGTTATGAACAGCTTTTATTTCTCAAACGCATGTTTTGAAATGTCTGTGTGTTTTTCATTCAATGGTCTCCAATCTCTTATTTTGAGAATGAAGGATACATTGTTTAGTATGACTATAAGAAGCATACTATGTCAACTGTTGCATTAATAATGTGATGTTTTCACTGGGTGCAATGCGTTCTTGTAGAAAGTTGCAGCTAGCTGTGTGTGGCTTGCATCAAAACTGGAGGAATGCCCTAAGAAAGCTAGACAGGTGATCATTGTTTTCCACAGAATGGAATGTAGGAGGGAGAACTTGCCCATTGAGCCTTTGGACCCATATTCAAAGGTTAGTAGCTCCTATTTGTTATATGTGTATTGTACTACAATCATTGTTTTTCATTATCATCCTTTTGAGATCAAAGAATCAAATCTACTGCGGTGCAGCATAAATAGATTTCCTTTCCTGTCCCTCCTTGTTCTGCATAAATGATGTTTAGGCCATTTATTCCCATTGCACTTATAGAGGTCCTATTGTCTTTTCCTTTAAAAGTATATGTCATGGTTTCAAGATGTTTGTCTTGTTTTTGACAGAAATATTCAGACTTGAAGATGGAATTAAGTAGAACAGAAAGACATATTCTGAAAGAGATGGGTTTCATATGTCATGTTGAACATCCTCACAAATTTATATCAAATTACCTTGCCACTCTTGAAACACCTCCGGATTTAACGCAAGAAGCCTGGAATCTAGCAAATGACAGGTGCTTCTCTCTACATACACCAATTACTTATTTTATTTTGTTGTTGCTTGGTTTTTTACTTTTGACTTTGACACTTTTGAATTTGAAATTGGTGTTTATTTATGTAAAAGTTCTGTTTTACCTGGAATATGTTTGACTATTACTCTATTATGTGATGCTTATTGATGTAGTTACATTTTAAGAAGATGAATTAGGTGATTTACAATCAATTAATTAGAATTCCAAAGTCTGTTCTGTAGAGTGGGGCTGGAAGTGGTATGTGTATGTTTGCATGTGTATCTGCGAATTTAGGATGGATGAGAAGACCAATGCTATGAGCCTCTGCCCTGTGGTATAGCTAAGCTACCTTCTTCTGGTAGACTGGGATGGGATCAATAAAGCCAATTTGTAGAAAAGAGAATGTTGAATTAAATGTCAAAGCTTCACCTATATATTGAAAGTTGCTGAACTTAGAATATATTGGAATTCACTTAATCCTTTCATTGTTCCCCAAAAGTTTGAGGTGTTTTAATGGTCTTTTGATTTGTAGTTGTTGGATTCTGTTTTTCAGTAGAATATCTCAAGAATGTTGTTGGTTTAATTGTTAGTTTTTCTCCAACTTTTTACTTGGTGCAGTTTGCGTACAACATTGTGTGTGCGATTCAAGAGTGAGGTTGTTGCTTGTGGTGTTGTATATGCTGCTGCTCGGAGGTTTCAAGTACCCCTTCCTGAGAATCCGCCATGGTGGAAGGCATTTGATGCTGAGAAATCAGGGATTGACGAAGTTTGTAGGGTTCTAGCTCATCTGTACAGCCTTCCTAAAGCGCAGTACATACTGGTCTGTAAGGATGGAGATTCATTTACATTTTCTAACAAGTCATGGAATTCACAGTCCCAGTCAATTTTGAAGGTAATTCTGAATTATTTTTTTTCTTTGGGTTCTTCCCTCTCCCCCTGTATTACTTAGGATTTATTCAGAGCTGGGGGCTCTACAATATTCTTTTTATCATCACTGCAGTTGCCCGCTTGTCAGCACATCGTATCATGATACTGCAAATGCTGCTATTTTTCTCTAAGGACTGTTAAATTCATTCAATCACTTGCTTCTAATTGGTGGTTTAACAGCAGCACCGCTGGCTGTGACTAGAGAAAGGATAACAGCAAGGGTGGCAACTGCAGGATGAAGAGAATCTTCTCTATGTTGCTTCAGATTGAAATTACTTTAGTAATGTGGAGCTTTTTTTCTCATTGCTGTTCTGTAGGAAGTTCCTAAGAATACCTCACCAGCTATTGATGATACTTCTAATTCCAAGGCACAGACAGCAGCAGTCAATCCTGAATCTGGTGGATCAAAGGGTGTATTGGTTAAGGCAGCGATTGACAAGCTGAAGGAAACTAAAGAGAGTGATGATGAATCTAAGAGCATGCCTATTGAGGGAGAGGCAAGAGAAGATTTCATTTTGAAATCCAAGTCTGAACGCAGAATGGAAACCAGTGGTGACAAAAGCAAGGACAGGGAAAGGGAGAGGGAGAGAGACAGGGACAGGGATAGAATAAAGGTCCGGGATCGTGACAGGGGAAGGGATTCCGACCGGGAGCGAGATCGAGAGGAGGCCGAGAGGGACAGAACCAAGGACCGAGGCCATCGTTCCAAGGATAGAGCAAAAGATTCAGGTTTGTTATGGGTTTTTTTTCTTCAATTCATTGACCACTTGTAACATATCCATTTCTGCATTTGTTTTGTGAATGTCTTATTTCAATTTTTCTTACATCTGAAACTTTGTAACCTGAATTTCTATGTTGAATGCACAATGGGGGGCATTCAGAGAAATCAAGACATCACTCATCACGAGGTATGCATATTCAAGAATAGTGCATATGTTTTTTTCTTTTTCTCAATAGTGTGGCTGTGTGGTTTGAGTCCCATCAACTGACACTTATCCTTGTTTTACAGATCGTGACTATCACAGTTCCTCCTATTCTTCACGGGAGAAGGATCGCCATAGATATCATCCTTATGCTTGAACTGGTCATCAACACCTCTCCTTTTTTCTCCTGTACGAACTGAAAATATTTGGATTTGTTGGCAGAAAATGTGATGAAAGTGTTATTGAAGAATGAGAACTGTATTCGGGCTGGGTGTTCAACATTGATGTTTAAATCTTCATTCTGTTATTGGATAATTGAATTACTTATAATAATTACTCAACGGCATGAAAAAGTTTTGTTATTGAGAACTAATGTAGAACACTGATGGTTATTCAGGTGGTCTTTGAATTGTTCCTAAAAAAATTGAGATGGTTATTTAAGGACTACGTTTAAAGACAAAAATGATTTGCATTACCTATTTTCTCATTGCCACAACAAGGGAGAAAATGCCTCAAATCCCTTGCGCATCAGAATCACACTGTTTTTCACTGTTGGTGTATGTCTTTCGTCAAGGATGTTTCCCTTGTGATACATGTGGGAATCTTTCCTTTGATTTTTTTTTTTTTTTTTCGGTTATATTGTAAGGAATAAAATCATTGGCTTACCAGTTATAGTTCTAATTCATCTCCTCATTCTCTTACACCATTTATTATGAGCATGTTGAAAAATTATTGTTGGCATATTAAGTTTCACACATTTGTTGCATTAATCATCATCATTAATTATCTTTTGACTCGTAATACCTAGTTCTTTAATATTAATTTTTTTTGTTTGATTTAATAAAAAGGTTATAATTAAAAAAATTAGGCTTTGAAGAGGTCTGGTTTTTAAAACAAAAGAAATTACAAGAATAAATTACCAATAATTATAGTTTTTTATTTGGTACTTCATTAAGGTTGCTGAAAATCCGAGAAAAGTACATCATAGAGCCAAGGAGGCCCATCTTCAATCAAAACGTGAAGGTCGGGAGGCATAAGCGCATTCTTAGTAATTTCCTAGTTACCTTCATGACATACAATAGAATGGAAATGACTAAATAACTTAAGAACATCTATTAGAGCACCCTAAAAAAATACATACAAAAAGTTCAATCAAGTAAACCCACCCATAAGTGGCCAAAAAAAATAAATAAATAAACCCACTCTTAACCAAAAACACAAAAAGGGAGGCAATACTAATCAATTAAATACAAAAAGGAAAATAATAAAGTCGTATTACCCATAACTAAAAAAATTAAGTATCCAAATAATGTTGTGAGATTTGATTTAAAAGAATAGAATTGAAAGGGAAGGAAAAATGTATTTACAAGCAACACATATGATAAATGTATTTACAAGTGACACATTTGATTTAGGCAGATGCTTGGGTTGCGTGGAAGGTGAGTGGCTTGATGTCTCGGCTGCGCATGTAGGTCAAGAACTGTCCAGGCAGCTCTTCCAAAAGAGCTTGAACAACAGAAATCTGCCCACCTGTTACAACTTAAAACACCAATGAATTTCTAAGATGCAGTTTAAGGTAATATGAATGTTGTGGAGAGAAAAATGGAGGTCATTTGTACTTACTATGCACGTCTCTCATGGGAACGAACTGTACAATGTCTCTTGTAGCTATACGACCAGTAGAACTCTCTAACCGGTGTCCATTGTCAGCATCAAGGATCTGCCAAAAACAAGAATCAGACCACAAGTTCATTATGTAGAAATCAAATATCTAGCAAAAAAGAAATAAAGATATGGTGAAAGTTAAAAAGATAAACAAAAGCATTAGTGCATTACCTCCATTTCTTTGAAATCTGCATTACCCACTCCAACTATTAGGACTGACAGGGGAAGATCAGATGCCCTCACCAAAGCATCTTTCGTTTCTTGAAGGTCTGAAAGGATTCCATCCTAGAACAAGATTGGCATTTATATTAATACTAAACAAAGATCACAGAAGACAGAAATGCAAATAAAATTCATCCTCCTCTTACCGTTAAGATAAGCAAGACAAAGTACTTCTTGTTGTACTTGACGGACTGCCCAGCAATCTCCGCAGCCCTGTTAACCACTTGGCCAAATAAAGTGGGTCCCGCCAGAGTTACATTCTGTAGAGCACTGGCATAAGCAGCCATTATGCCTTCAACTCCTTCAACCTTATTAAATAAATGAAACAATTTACTATGAAGGTCCAAGAATACAAGTTCAAATGTA
The DNA here is from genome assembly GCA_003254865.1 of Dryas drummondii. Taxonomy (NCBI): domain Eukaryota; kingdom Viridiplantae; phylum Streptophyta; class Magnoliopsida; order Rosales; family Rosaceae; genus Dryas; species Dryas drummondii. The sequence goes on from QANW01004277.1 coordinate 1,916,763, forward strand.
TTGAATAAGTCTGCAAAAGAGGGTAAAGAAGAATTGCAAAGAGCTAGATGGCTCAATTACCTCAAATCCACTTGCACTTCCATTCAAGTTAAAACAGTGTGACACAGCACCATTAACTGTCCTTCCTCCAAATCCCCAAGCAGGAAAGCGTTTATCAGCATCATAAAAATGAATGACTCCACCTACTTCTGTTATAGCCTGCAAATGATTCAATTGATTAATCAGACAACATCTCAACAATCAATATGATTTCTTTAAATATTTAACAGAACACCCCCCCCCCCCCCCAAAAAAAAGAACAAATAATGACCTATGCATACAAAAATCCAATACACGTCTTCAAATAATAAGGTGGACAAGCTAGAACAACCAAATATTGGTTCCAGTTACAAAGAAAACTTGAACAGCCTGGTTGATCATTTTTAACGAGCGTTTTACAGCAGTAGTAAACATATCAACTATATCATTCTCCCACTTTAAATAATGACTGTATAATATTGGTGTCTCATGCAATTATCATTATTATATTAGTGGCCCATGAGTTGTATATAGCTCAAGTGGCATTGGGTGAGATGGGGAAGGGGCTGGGAACCTAGGTTCAAGTCTCCTTGTAAGTAAAGAAATAATTATATTAGTGCAACTACTACGCCTATTAGAGCACCTACTTGCCTGTTGGTAAGAATTCAACCGGCCATAAGGATCGATATAGTGCAAAGAATCAGGACTTCGAGGATTTCCATTTGAAGCTGAACGAAATTCAACATTCACAGCATGAACATATATCAATACCATATATATGTAAAGTGAAAATTGAAAACCTATTCCAAAATATGAGAAGTTACTTACCCGTAAAATCAACAGCAACCATGAAGTTAAGCTCAAATCCACTAGAAATATAATCTAGAAAGCTGGATTGCTCCTTCTCACAAAATTGATCCACAAACAGCTGACCCTTCAAAGCCTATGTTGGCAAATTATAAAGAAAAAGTGTGAGTAAATTGACATGAAATACTAAGAAATCAACTGCAAGCTTGAATATACACCTTTTCATGACCATGATGAGAAGATGGAATGGCAAAATTCACCCCACTTCTTTCTTTGTATAATTTTTCCAAGTCTGCCACTGACTTTTGGAGTTTCCTGTATAGGACCAAGATTTAAGTTCCAAAACATTATTCTATTCTTCTGGTCCAGGCACAAAGCAATGATAAGTTAAAAGCGAAAAAATAAACACTAGGCACAAACAATTTAAAAAATTACCCAATTAGAACATGGTTGCCATTGTTGTTGAAATCAAAACACTCGATAACTAATGGGTTATCCTGCATCAAGTTGAAGTTCAGAAAGTTACACGAATTTGTCTACCCTATTTGTCAGTTACCAGACTCATAGACTCTAATTTAACAGGTAGGCCAGAAATAATTTGACAAGCTTACCTTGCTTCCAAACTGCTGCATACTCAGGCATAGTGGTTTCCAAATGGGATTTAAATTGTTATCTACCACTTCAGTCTTGCAAATCGGAACAGAACCTCCAGTCTCAACAATTCTAGATATTCTTAAGAAAGGATCCTAAAGTAAAAGAATGGAGAAGAAATTTAAGGATCATACAGAAATAGAAATCTGTATCCACAAGTAAAGAGATCTCAAGACTGCTGTGTGAAAGCACATACACTTTTAGAAAAGAGGTCTTTGTTCTCCAAGTTGGAACAACGGAATTTTATCTCAACAGAACTCCTAGAAGCAATTGTTTCCTCAGCATGGACTGTGAGTGTTCCTAAGTTTCTCAAACCTCCATGTCCATTTCTGTAATGGAGATTTAAGTTTAAACTCCGACTTTTTTTAGTCACAATCTGTCATTAAACAAGCGAATAATCATTACACCATTGAAATTTAAACTTAAAATAAACATATACTCTGAAATATGAATTAAGCAACTCTATAGTCTATACACATACTGCACCAGCTCAATGAAAATAACCTATGTTTTTAATTGAGATATGCTGAATTCAAGGTGACTACCTCTGAAAGAACACAATTGCCTTCCCCAAGAAATTCTTGATCCTTCAAATTCAGTGTCTGCAGGCAACATAATAAGAAGGAACCATCAATAAGATTTGTCTTTGGTTTTATTCGGAATGAAATGCTAAAATTGAAAGAAGAAAACATGTTATACGTACCTTCACAGGTACATTGTGATATTTTGTATCAACATCGTAAACATGAAATCTTTGGGGAGAACACAAGAACAGAAAAAAGGAACACGTGAGTCAACCACAGCCAAATCAAAACCAACCTTACCAGATACAATTAATACAAGATATATCTTCAGAAACACTAATTAGGTGCAAAATAAAATCTGAGAAACTTACATAAGTGGCTGCACAATCTCAAACTGATATGCAACTCCAACTTTCTCTATCCATGCAGGACTCAAACTATTCAGTATTACTTCAGTTCTCCCTAATTCCTCTAGCTTACCATCTAATTTCTTTGCATAGACAACAACCATGGGGTCACTCTGCAATAAAATAAAAGAAGTTAAAAAAACTATTTCAGGATAAACCATATTACGATAAGTCTCACCATGATACAGTACCATATATGTCATACAAGTACATAGACATATAACCATAGATTGGAGAAAATAATTAAGTTTTTAAACTCAACTATAAGTGTTCAAAATAATGTGATAACCCTTCCATGTGTTAGGTTAGTGATGATAGCACTCATTATTAATTTATTATAGAACATGAAAAGGTAGTGCTCATATGACATTGTTACAATATTTTAATTACTATGCTAAACAGGTATAAACTATATATAGCAGAGTAAAAATTAATGCTGATAAAACCTTACTATTTAAATTAGTATGATATATATATATAAGGAGTAAGGTGACATGGATATATGAACATACCTTTGAAGTGATGTCACGATCACGCAAGTTAGATGCTGAAAAGGATAACTATAGCACAAAATTGAAATACATGAATACATTTCAAAGAATCCATTGTATAGAAAAACATAAAAAAAAATGAAGACAACTAAAAACAAGAGAGCAATCCATGCATTTGAAAAGCCCAAAGTGATCATATAAATGGCACACAAACATCAAACTTAGCGCTTCCATCAAGTATTATATTTAATATTGGGAATTTAACATTTATTTAATTAACATGTCGCAGCTTGATGGTTCAATACATCTTTAAGCATGAAAGTATAGGTACTGTGGAGAGTGGATCCTCATGAAGTATAAGTAAAGACGTTTAGCCTGCTGGTACATCATTTAAAATTTAACATTTGATGTCAAGGGGAGAAAGAAAAAGAAAGAGAGACAAAAAGCATTAAGGTTTTTGGAAACATTGAAATTCTAAAAGCTGGCCGGCCCCAGATAAGTAGCACATTGCCACACATCTAAAAGTCCACAGTCCACAGTCAACAAGACCACAACTGTTGGACTCTCCTATAAGAAGCACATTGCCACACATCTAAGTGATAACAGTATTCTGAGAACAACGGTTTCGTCCTATATATATGCTCCCAAGTCAAATTGGCATCAACAAAATGAGAATCTTGCATGTTGGGGAGCTCGGCATGCAGCCTGAGATTCTAGTCACGTAACACCAATCATTTGCTGTCACATCAACTAATGATTGTCAATGTTGTTATTTCCAAGGCACCTAGAGCCAAAATATTATAGTGAAACATAATATATATGTTGTGGACCAAATAAAACTTATTTCTGTCCTAAACATTAGAGTGGTTCAATTGTTGTAACAAAACCATTGACAATTTGCTTAAGTGGGTATTGAAAATGTATGTAATATATGGTATTAAAACCGGCCATCAACCAACATGACCGCAGATAGCTTGGGTTGACTTTTCCACCTTTATCTCATCAAACACGAGAGCACTGGAGATCTATTCAAAAAAATACAAAGAGAATAGATTTTTGAATTGATGGACTATCCTATGTCGCAAGCAGCTACGTACACAATTCTTGAACATTAATTTTGTAGAATCGAAATCCAATATTGTCTAAACAGCTACCATCTACCACCTAACACTTATAATAGAGGGACACATAAACATATATAAATTTTATAAAAAGAAAAGATAAGTATTACAAAAATTCAAACCAGAAAAATTCCAAAATACAACCAAAAAAGTTAGGATTCTCAATGTAGGATATAAGAGAAAGCATCTTTTTTAGGTTTTATAAGTGAAAAATAAATAAATAAAAGTAAAAACTAATAAACATAGATGATAGACCCAATGCAGGTACAAAAATAATAACGTTTTATGATAAATAAAAAATTGAGACACCTCCAATGGAGTGAAGGTTTTGTATGATGGAAGGTGACATTGCATAGCATATACCTCCAATTGAGTGAACAGTGGAAAACTACCATGCGACCTGTGGAAGAACTCAACGGCGTCGTTATGAGCGCCGTCGTCGTTAGTGTTTGGCGCTGGTGTAGGCCTCTGTTGGGCCCCCCCTATGGCCTGCTTCCCTCCGCTCACGTCCGAAAAGCAACCCCCCATCTCTCTCTCTCTCGCTCTACAAAAATCCCAAACTTTTATTGCTCTCTCTCTCTCTCTCTCTCTCTCTGTTTTTCTCCACCAAATTCCAAAACCCTAATTATGTCTCTGTCGTCAAAATTGTAGATACGTTGCAGACTTGCAGTCTAAAAGTAAAAACCAATGCTCTTTGTTTTAGACTTTTAGTTGAAACCGCCGGAAGATTACGCGTGTTTTAATTCGATGAAATTTGATCGCTAAGAAGGCATATATTTATAGCGAATGGGATTGTTTGGTTTCGCAGAAGCTTCACGTTTTCCTAACCAAAATCTTAATGCTCCATCTCTACAAGAGATTGTTCGGTGTAACTAATGCATTATTAATATTATATTATAAAAGAGATAATTACGCCGTGTAATAATATTATATGATGAATTAATTATAACATATAATAATATATTGTTACATAAAAAATTCTCCACTTTTTTTATATCAAGGAAATAAAATGACCCATTAGTCTTCTTCGTTCTTTCCTTTGTTTTTTTTTTTTTTTCATTTTTTAATCAAAACACTTCTAATAACACCTCCAAACTAACTCCTCTAACACCTTAAAATTGACTTTTAATAACAATTTCACAAAAAGAGTAAAATTGAAAACATATTAAACTAGAAGAGTATAATTAAAAGTTTTTAAACCACAAATGTAACATTAAAACATCACCCAAACCACAAGTACCATTTGTGAAATTTGGCCAAATTTTGATTAAAATATCAAACACAAATCCAAGTGATTCTCCATAAAACACTTGATCGATCTATGTGTACCAGATGCAATCGGAAGATTTCTCCTTTTCTTACCAGCTTCTTTAATTTGTGTGATTCTTTTCTCATGGTTCCGTTGGGATTGGATTAAAAGAGAAGCCAACAGTGGTGCGGATCAAGAGACGGACTCCCTTGCCCTCCAAGTTGGCAGCTCTGCCTGCATATGTTGGTTCTTCTTTTGTTCTTTTGATGTTATTTATGTTTGCTCTTATTTTGCTTTGTTGGCCTGATTGTATAATTTGCTGGTTTTATTAAGTTTAGCTCTTGTTTTCTTCTTTTGCGGGGTTCCCTCCCCCTCCCCCCATGCCTCTCTTGTATTTTCTCTTCGATCTTCGATCTGCCTTTGTGGCTTACGAATTATATATCTTTGACCAAACCAAAAAATGACTACTTGTACCACTCGCGGCGTCCCCTTAGTCAATATTAATGAATGCATATTTTGAATGTGCGTTAATATTTCAAGATAGATAGGATTATTTGCTTGGAAAGTACGTATGAATATCAATATACTTACTTAACCTAAACCAACATATTACATGAAACTTGTGGTGTACGGACGTGCATCTGTTGACTGTGGACTAGTCGGATCGGTCAAAGGAGATTCTTTTTTATTCTAATTTAATTGCAGTATTTCCCTGGAGGGAATTTGTGAGAAGCTAGCGGATGCATGCATGTATGGTCAAGTCAAATGAAAATGAACTCGAAGAGAAATAATGCAGCAATTCATGATCACCATAAAATTGAAAACCCAGCCATTTTAATTTACTCGTTTTGATTTTCTGTCAAAGACCATTTTGTAGAGAATGCTAGAGATTTTAAGTCAAATTTTGTAAATGTCATTAATATTGACCGCGGGCTTAGATTATAGTATATGTTCGAGTACGTAAGCTGTGAGCCCCCATGTAAAAGGTCTTTTCTTTTTTCGCTTGTTCCTTGCGCAATACATAGTTGATTGATGCCCCTGTCCACACCTTTTAAGCTTTAAAGGGAGAAGGAGAGCAGCCCGTGTTGAAGTTTCCATTTATGAGTGCCTACGGACCCAAATTTTCCAATTTAATTACCATGTGTAACTGGAATTCTGGAACTGGATTATTACTCAAAACAATAAAAGGCACAATAATCCCAAACCCTAAAATCGAAATTTTCCATAATGAACTTGTATTGTATTTTAAGTTTTTAACCAACAAAAAAAAAACAAAAAAAACTTGTATTCTATCATATGGACATGTTAGTGTCCAAATACTACTGACTTTCTTGGGCTCAACAACCAAATCCCCATTCTTCGCCGGCCCAAATGCAATCCAATTCTCATGTCCGCATTACGCCTTGCTTTGGTCCATTCAATCTTATCCGCATCCTACCAACATTTATCAAACAATACAATGAGCTATGATTTCAAATGCAAACCACTACTTTGTCCAAAACTTGGCTATCCTTTGCTATTTAAACTTGTTAAAGGCTAAAGCCATTAAAAACAACATAAAATCACAAGTTCAAACATTTATCTTTTTCTTCTTTTGCCAGAAGTTAAAATTTTTGTCATATGGTTTATTGTTTCTTTTTTCTTTTTTCTTTTTTAAAGAAAAAGACAAATAAAAGAAAAGCCTCACATAGAGGGCTGTAAGCACTCCATTTAAGCATTTAGCGATAGGAGTATGATGGACCGGCAAAAGCATAGCGAGATGAAACTGGCGCAGGCACAGCTTCAGGCTTGGCCCCCTGGTAGTTTTCTGTTGGGTTATAACCTAATGCAGCCTCAGCAGCAGAATATGTTGAGTATAATCTCTCTGTATGATCACTTTCTCTCCTTTGCAAAGGATCCCTCTCAATCAGGTAACTCTCTCTCCTTCCACCAACAGAGTAAGATCCTGAAGAAGCATCCTCTCTCCTCTGAAGTGCCAGATATGGATCAGACGATGAAGAACCATAATGGTAACCATAATATGGATCCCTTGCATACACGTCTACAGCAGTAGCAGATGTTGCAGGTGGCAACTCACGTCTAGCAGCAAGAGAATAAGCCGGGTACTCTTTCTCATTCAAGTAGAGAGGGTCAGAATGAACAGCTACTCGATGTGCAGGGACAGCCTCCCTGTAAATGAGGTTTGTCTGTCTTAAGAGATGCTCTCTTTCATACTCTCTGTGGTGAGCTTCTAAAGCTGGAGTAATGATGTGAGGAGCCAAGTTTCTTCTCTCTCCCTGAAGACCATAAGCTCGATATTCCTTTTCAGTAAGGTATAAATCACGATTTTCCTCTCTCCTTACAGGTACCACATCCCGGTATGCAACATGCTGGTCCCTTTCATGAGATAACACTGGGTAAGCCCTAGCATCACCATTGGCATAAGGATCTCTAGCATGTGGATCCCTGTGTGCATGTGGCAGTGATTCTCTTACTCCCTCATGAATTCCCCTATCCCGATTTTTTGCCCCAAGTGGGGAACGGGTGGGTAGAGCAGTTGAATGGACTTGAGCTGGTCGGAAAAGTGCTGTCAGCTTCCTGACCTGTAAGGAAAATATTTATCATCATTCTAGAGCAATGATCACCTCACTCCAGAAAAAAAAAAAAATAATAATAATAATAAATAAATGGCGGGGGCAGGTCATCTCACTTGTCTAACTGTAAGTTCTGTTTTGAACTTGTTTTTCTCATTATAGTTTTCCTTTATTGCCTTCCTGAAAACACTCTCAGGTAGAGGTAGGCAATCTTTCTCCACATTGAACCGCACCTGAAGTTTGAAAGTCATCAGCACACAAATCTGGTTAACCACACAAAGAAAACAATTTAGGAGATAGATCTAAGAAAATGTGACCTGAGCAGGGAAGGCCCCACCAAAAGCTTTTGGCTCGATTTTTAAGCCACCAGAAGAGGATGCCTTGTAAACACCATATAAAAGCTTAAGGTCAAAATCATAGAGAAAAAGCTTCAACCCAGGTCTGATACCCAAAACAAGGTCTTTTTTACCCATCGAAACACCCATGATACAATAATTGAAACAGTCTGGCTTTGTCTTTCCACTGCACATGAAGATCATACCACCAAGCTTTTCACTCTTTTCATCATGCTTTTCTCTGTTCTTTTGACTCTTTACACCCTTGTCTGACCCATGGCGTTTTTCTGTATTCTTCTGTTTTTGTTGGCTCTTTCTGAGTTCATCAATCTTTCCTCGATCCTTTTGAGCCTGATTGCTCTTCTCAGTATGCTCTTCATTGGTAATATTCTGTTGGGTATCCTTTCTTGAATTCAGCTTCTTAGAATTTTCTGCTCTTTTGTTGATACCCTCTCTGTTACCCCTATCCCTCCTCCTTTTCCTCCCATGAGTCTGTGAACCACCTATAGCTTTGCTAGATTTCAAATTGTTATCAGACGGAGGTTTCTTCATTATTTTAGATTTTCCCTTCAATGATTTTGGGGTTTTCTTTCTAGCATTGGATGCTTCTGCAGCAGAGGGGGTTTTCTTTTCAGACGAATCAGGTTTATAAGCCACTTCTGCAGTAGAGGACATTTCCTTTTCAGCTGACTCGGGTCCACTGAATGCTTCAGCAGAAGAGGGGATCTTCAGTTCAGATGACTCTGGTTGGTCAGATGCTTCTGCAAAAGAGGGGATCTTCAGTTCAGATGAATCTGGTTTGTCAGATGCTTCCACAGGAGAGGGGATCTTCAGTTCAGATGACTCTGGTTTGTTGAATGCTTCCGCAGGAGAGGGGATCTTCAGTTCAGATGACTCTGGTTTGTCGGATGCTTCCACAGGAGAAGGGATCTTCAGTTCAGATGACTCTGGTTTGTAGGATGCTTCAGCAGGAGAGGGGATCTTCAGTTCAGATGACTCTGGGTTGTCGGATGCTTCTGCAGGAGAGGGGATCTTCACTTCAAATGACTCTGGTTTTCCGGATGCTGCTGCAGGAGAGGGGATTTGTTCAGATGACTCTGGATTGTTCAACACTTCTGTAGGACTCTTTAATTCCTTCCTGCTATCTGTTTCCACATAGTTATCATCATGTTCCATAGTCTACTAAAGAATCAGGCTCACAAAGTCAAATACATCCTGCAAATAATTTGGTATAGAAGTGATCTTTTGTTTTATATCAAAAAGGGAAACACACAGGGTTAACATAAACACAAAAGGAATAAACTGAAACGAGAAAGAAACAAAATGAGTATAAATACAAAAAAAAAAAAGTCACAAGCTTGCATGTAATGCTGATCCTGTTACTGCATTTATCATGAATGAAATAAAGAAATGATGACTATCTTTAACTTTTCACTTTGATTGTCTTGAATTTTACATGGTTGTGAAAATTATAGTCAAAATTCTGGAAGCCCAGGGCAATTATTAGAATTAAGACAACTGCTAAACCAGTCAAATCGCTGATCAGTTTCCTCTCAAACTTAGAATCAAATAATTTTGTCCAAATTAAACATAAACACCAAAGCAAGATGTTTCACCAACCATAATTTCAAGAAGACCAACTTCAACAATTAGACCAATAAACAGTAAATTTTTAAATCTTCTAGTTCTCTTACATCATTAACTATTTAATTTTATTTACACTTCTTTCCTCGATGATCAGCAGAGGCTTATAAATTAAAGCTAGGAGACAGTAATGGTAATACAGGTAATATTGTAATCCAATAGACCACAGAATACTTCTTCAGTCAAGTTGTCAGTATAGATAGTTGGTCTCTAATAGACCACAGAAGATATGATTCATATTATAAGTTTATAACTAAACTGAAAGACTAAACAAAGGCTCGGTAATCACTTTACTTTTCCTTTCTTTTTCTTTTTTCCTTGTTCTGGCGCCTAATTACCAAAAGCATGAAGCAAGGCTTGAAGTAAATAAGATAGATACTCCATATAAGCGTGTGCACACGCACACTACACATATACACTCTGTAACAGGAAAGAAAAGGAAAGGAAGTGAAGGAAAAAGAATCTTCCACCCCCCTTTTTTTTTGGGGGGGGGAGGGGGANAAGACCACTCAAGTCAGAATCCTCTTCCTAATATTTCAATCAGTGCATATAAGAGGTTTCTAACTTTATGCCCTTTTCCTATGTCAATCAGTTTAAATACTGAAAAACCACTAACTGTAGATGCACAAATGGTAGAAGGAGAAATGATGGATGGTAAAAAAAAAAATTGATCATCTACTAGGAGAGATTGATCTTTCAAAAATAAAAAAGGTAGAAAGAAACTCAAAAAAACATGCATGATTGGGGAGCTTTATTTCATGACAAACTGCATTGCAAGCATCTGTACATAATATTTTAATTTGTACAGTTCGAATGCATAAAGTAATCAAACAAACACAGATATAACTGTGTGCATGTGTATGCGTATACTTATGTATATATGAATATATGTGCAGTGTACATACATATACATGCATGAATCTGTATGTGAGTGTGTGAGTGTGTGTGTATTCATGTATATGAAAAGAACAATAAACTGCACACCATTATGCGGGTGTTATATCCCCCATTTATATACAACAACAAATACCCCTCCCACCTCAAAAAAATAAAACTATTGTAATTTCACAAAAAAATATGAGAACGGCAGATCTCTTTATCCATGAAACCCTTCCAATCCCAATAACTCTCCTTCTCTCTCTTGCACTGCTCCATCACAATTGTTTGCCATTCTATTTTTCTCCTTGCCATTCCTCAAAGGCTCAATCCTTTGAAAATCATGAAGCTCAAGTACACCCCTGAGATCTATCCCTGCAGGTAATTATCCTGATTTTTCAACATCGTATCTTATGCAAGAGACACCCAAACCCAAAGTGTCAAGAGATATTTGTTGCACCCAGAACTTCGCCATTTGGATTGAAATGCAAGTTTCAGTTTAAGGTCTGTATCTCTGGATTTGGTGTGTTGTCTATAGGTTTATCTAAGCTTCACTATAATATGCATATTCTCAACCAAAATCACATTATCTTTGATGGTAGAGGAAGTGGCAACAAATTCAGAGTCAGACCAACTCTAGAAGACGCTCTACTGCTACTATAACTGCTACTATATTGTAGCCACTTAAACTAATAGTGTCACATTTAATAACACAGAAGACTCTAAATAAACAACCGAAGGCAACTTGTAATTGCTAGGTTCACTCCATTATAGCAGCAACAACTGTATATCCTAAAACACAAAATATAAGATCCGCAACGATGAAGAGTACTAATTTTACTAATGCAATTGCTTGTGCTCCTTCCCATTTCCATTTTGATTTGTATGCACTACTATATGCCTATACAGGCTGCAGTAACATATGGGCTTGTTATTTAAGCCTTTCATGATAGATAGTAAATACCAACTTAATTTCTTTATTTTACTTCCAATCTTCACACTTAATTAAATTTCACTACTTTAATCTAAGGAACCTGATTTGTTTATATTGATCTACTCAATTATGCCACAATGAATGACTAATCAAAATCATCACAAAGGATTTGACTACTGAATATTTTGCTGTACTTGTCGGCTGGGCAGAAACATGCTATACGTGCAACTTTGGTACATTTGAATAATTTCACTACATCATTCTGAGGAACCCGCTTTCTTATAGTTGATCTACTCAATTAAACCGCAATGAATGACTAAAAGAAATCATGATGAAGGCTTTGACTACTAAATATTTTGCAATACTTGTCAGATGGCCAGAAACATGCTACACGTGTGCTTTTAGTACATCTGACAGCATCAAGGCCAATTAATTTATTTACACACTTTCTTTTCTTGTTCTCTCGTTCTACCACTATTACTGAGATTTAAATTATTTCCTATGTAACTCCTCTGGGCCGCAAAATGACGGTTAAAATCTAAAGTTCAATATACCATTAGGTCTCCTGATTTGGAGAAAATGCCAGAACCTTCCAACATGACAAAAGAAGCGTGTGTGTCTTTGTTAGTTATTACCAGTAATTACGTAATCTCCCACCATAACTACTCTAGGCACAAAATAAAGATTACAAACACATTTAAAGCACTTAATATCTTTATTTCTCGTACTTAGAATGCAATGCCAAAACTTTTTGGATCAAGCCTCACATAACCACATGTGGTGATGAAAGATATGCCCAACAAAAATGAAACCTAGATGCATATTCCCGAACAACAACAAAAAAAAAAAACAAATCTTTGCTCATCTCGCAAGTGAAACCAATCATTTATTCAAAACCCAGTTTTGATCATGCAAATAATTTGTAAACTAAAATTACAATAAAAAAAGAGCACTGTTAGATGGACACATAGAGATGAAAAACTGAATTAAGTTTAAAACCGACCCAGAATCATGCAAATAATCAAGCAAACCTTTCGAACACACAATTCGACAAACCTCTGTTTGGCTGCCCATTAAAGAAAGAGAAGCAGAAAATAAACAATTTCCATGACTCAGATCTCATAGCATTTTTATTTAGCAGAATTATACGAATTAAGTTCAATTTAGCCACAACATTAAAAGGGTCAATTCAGTGGAAAAAATTCATACTGAGCTTGCAAACACGTGTATGTCAAACACACTGTAAATTCAATATCCTTCCGTTTCCGTACCTTTTTTTTTCCAGAACAACCAAACAGATGCCAAAGAATCTGAAACCAGTACCAAAATTAAAATTCTAATCAGTGAGAAAGATGTTAGGGTTAGAGAGAGCGAGAGAGAGAGAGAGAGAGAGAGAGGGAGAGAGAGAGAGAGAGAGAGAGAGAGAGAGAGAGAGAGAGAGAGAGAGTACCTTGGGGAAGCTTGAAGAGAAACTGATATAATCTGAGGAACGTTACACAGAGAGAAAATCTAGAAAACGAACAAAGATAAGAAAATTAAGAATGATGCGCTCTTTCTCTCAGTCTAGAATTCAGCAAATGACGAAACTGGCCTCCTTTTATACCTGCGATTCCATTACCGAAGCATATTTCGCGCACTTCTTTTTTCTTTTTCCTTCTTTTTAAGGCATGCAGAAAAATAGCTATCCCAAAAAAAGTTAAAAGAAAGAAAAAGAAAAACTATGCCTCCTTATAAAAATAAATAAATAAATGTTTGTGTTATCCAACAGTTGTGTGTTGGAGTGGTTTTGACTTTTGGCAATGTCAAGAAACACTTCCAAAAAACTAAAAACATACTTTTTTAGCATGATTGAAATGAGTAAATAATTTTGGGGTAAAGGACTTGTAATGCTCCATGAAGAAATACCTAATAACAAGTGTTTTTTCAATAAGTTCAATGGTGGGTATGAACGACATCTACAATTTTGTTAGGTTTCCAAATGACAATACAAGAAACACTTGAGAGAATGAAAATGAGAGAGGTGAGTACGAAAGAGTAAGAATTGATAAAATTATAATTAAATGTTTTTTTTTTTTTTTTTTGCTAAAAAACTTAATTATTTTCTCGATAAGGTTAAAATTATAAATTTAAATAAATTACTCGTAAGCCTAATTTTTGAAAGATTTTTACTAAAAGCCCAGTCAAATAAAAAATTAAAGTTTCAGCCTAATCTGTCTGTGTACGTGGACGCGGAGCAGAAAAACTACATTACCGAATGCTCGGTGCATGCAGATGCACTTGCTTGCAGATAATTTTTTTGCTTGCAGATGCGGGTTGCATCTACAAGCGCCGAGCGCTTAGTGGACAGTTTAAGTTTCTACTTAAGTTTCGAATCGGTTAGGATTTGGCTTAATTTTCTTTTTCATTTTGAGTTTCTAATTAAAGGACCCCTTCTCCTTTTCCTCTCCCTCCCCCCATTTGGTATTTGATTAAAACAAAAACAAAAAAATGTTACTAAACAAACCATTAGGTTTTAAAAGAAACTTCTTAAAATATTGACAAAAACACTATTGAATAGATATTCATAAAAGATTTCTCTCAAACCGACTCCACAAAATTGTCTCCGTGTCATGCAAAGAGAAGTGTGCCATGGACAGAAGGATTGGAGTATATGATTTTGTGTAGCTAAATTTTAGTAATTTCTTCCAAATTTAGATATTTTCCAAATCAATTTTCTCTATAACCAAACATCATTCGTATTTTCAGATAAAAAAGAAACATCATTTGTATTTGTCCAAATAAATGTATGGAATGAAATTCCGTCTTCATTTCATTTCATTTCATTTTCCTGTGAACTACCTGTCCAAATTATTTAATCCACCTCATTTCATACCCCACGTGGCAGGTATTCAGCATGAATACTGTGCTGCCAAGCCTACGCGGCAGACATTCAGCAGAGTGTTGTACTGACATGCTGACATGGTCTGGCCACGTCACTGAGACACTGACCAACCTAAAACATTACATACTGAACAAATGGCAATGAGAGAGAGCAGAAAGCAGTCACCTATATTTAATCGATCATCGGAAATTGGCTATAACGCCTTTATAATCACATACAACAGTTACATACAAAACCTCCCAAAGGGTCCAAAGAAAACTAAAATTCAAAGGAAAAGGAAAACTAATTCAGTCAAGATAAATTTTAACATCAATCCCATTATCAATGAGGGATTGGACAACTGCTCTAATCTTCCCTTCAAACTTGTCCCTGTCCCTGGGAGTATAAGAAGCAGTGTAGACATCAGCTTCTCTTGCCCTATCGGCTAGAATTTGGCCGACGGACAAACAGGCAGGTATATCACACCGGGACTTGAGTACAGCTTTTATGTCTTTGGAGTTGGTACCAGCAACTGCAACCTGCTTGCTTGTGACCCTGTGGGTGATTGAGGCTGAAACAAACCGCTTTGAGATGTACACATCAAGTGTAAATGGTTCTAAGTAGGCTATGGTTCGCTGCTTAAATGATACATGCTTGTGTGGATTTTTTGACTTCTTCTCCTTCTGGTAAGTGTATGGCCGGCTATTATTATCGTCAAGGAAATCCTCTACCCCGAAAAAACTTCTCTGTGCACAATGAGCCTGTAAATTGCACAATTAGATAGGAGTTCATTTCATCAAACGGTTTCTAATAAGAACATTTTTAGATACATTCCAATTTGAGCAACTGTAGCCATTTCAGAATTGGACTCAGCATTTTAACAGAGAATGGAAATATGTTCACTCTTAGGAATCAGAGGTTGCAAACAGAAAAAGTGCCTGATATACCCCAACACTGGGATTCGATATTTAAGCAGGTGACAATGGACTTGCTGTAAAATTTTAGTAGTCAAAATCTATCGTCTTACATGTGTGATTGGGGAGCTTGGAAGCAAGTAATATCATTCTACAAACCATGAAGCAAGTACTAAATATGAGGACAACGACATAAATATGCTTAGGAAAGGGAAGAAGGGAGACTAATTCAGCATGTGGTTGCTAGCAGATCTTCATGGCATCATGTAAACACAAAAAAAGTACAAATTCTGTTTAAACATGCTTCTTCAACCCAAATAATTAGGGGAAAGAAAGCATTCATGCATCAATCTTCTTAGATTTGTTCAAATCAAATTATTGGGTTGAAACTAACAAAAGACATTGTGATAATAAAATTTGAGAATATAAGAAAAATGGTTACAGGAAACTGGGATTTGAAATGTACCTGTCCACTGTGGAAACCACTTGTGGGCACATACAAGCAAGGCCTAAGTCTGTCTCCTCCATACACATAAACCCCTTTGTTCCACGCCTTCCCAAAGACGCGCTTCAACATTTTTTTCCCTCACACACAAGACACCTTGATGAACAGAAAAGAAGCCTATGGTTCCACTTGAGTTTAATAACCTGAAAAAAAAAAAAAAAAAAAAAAAAAACAATAAACAAAGAAAGGTAATTAGAACACCTTTGAGAAATCTGAGTTCAGTCATGCAATGCCTTTTAAAATTTACCAACACAGTGAGAGAGACTCACTTAATTGAGGCATTATGTCGAATAGGTATGAGGCAATGGAAGATATACCAAAATTGTGACGATCAAGGATTTTTGTTTCCAAATTTATTTCCTTTTATGTGAGCAAATGGAGCACTAGAAATACAGAGCTAACCATGGCTACCCAATCACAGAGACACAGAAACAGCTTAGGAGAAGTATAAGACAACACCCACTACTGGAAATTAATATGAGTATCTTCAAAGTCACCCACCCATAGTGCAATCGAAGGGAGCATGTTATAGAGAGAGAGAGAGAGAGAGAGAGAGAGAGAGAGAGAGAGACCTGGTGATGAGAGACAGACAGAAGTCTTCTTCAGCGTGTGTAAAGAGACGGCGTCGTACTGGATTATGGACTATGGTGCGGTGGTCGAAACAAATCAAATGAAAAACAAGAAGAAAAGAGGCCAGGAGTGAAGTCAGAACAATGAGAAATTATAAATTCAGATAAATACATATTTGGGGATTGTAATTAACAAGAGGGCATTTGGTCTAGTGGTATGATTCTCGCTTTGGGTGCGAGAGGTCCCGAGTTCGATTCTCGGAATGCCCCACCACTATCTCTTTTTTAATTTATATTTTTTCAACTTTGAAGAGTTCCATACCCTGTTGTTTGAACAAAACGACATGTTTGATGCAACGTTTGGCCATGAAACTTGGGTAATTCTTCGACCAAAAAAAAACTTGGGTAATTTTTTTTCTTGTTAGGTATAGGAGCGGGCCTAATGAAACTTAAGTAATTTTAACTCAACTTTATTTCATAATTTGTTCGGCAGCAAATCTGAATTTTACCAAAATAGGAACGCCAAGCAAACCTCATACTACATGTCTTTACTATCTTACAGGATACAGCCATACAGATTATGCAAGCACTAGGAGTGTCATTTGGAGAAATGGCTGACACGAGCTACCAGCATTAACAATTACAAGTGTAGAGCTTTATCACTGTCCCAACCCAACAATTAGTTTAAAGATTTTATTTTATTTTTTTTTTAAATTTGGTACTTAAACTTTAACCCATGTCATAACTTGATATCTGAAGTTTTATTTAACCCAATTGGATATCAAAACTTTTATTTTGTGTTTAATAGATACTCAATCAAATTTCTGTCAATTAACTTAACATAAGAGTTTGAAGAGAGGGATGGGATGGGGTGGGTGTGGGAAGAATCAGAAGTAGCGGTGGACACGGTACGGTATAAGACGGTATGAGCCTCATACTGATACCATATCGAAATTTTTATTCGGTACGGTATCAGTACGGTATGAACATTTTTAAAATTGATACCATACTATACCAGTGTTCTATAAATTCGATATGGTTCGGTATGATTTCAATATATGCCAATATTTTAAACTTTTTTTTTTTTTTGTCAAAAAACAACATTTAACAACCAATAACAACCAAAAAGACATACTGTCAATCTCTTGCTCTTTTATTCTTACATATTAATTGTCAATCATTTGCTAATAATTGTCTAACTCTAACCTAATATTCTTACATATTAGGTTAGTTAACTTTTTTACCCAAATGTCGTTGGCGAGTGGGGAATACTAGAATAGGGGATTGGAAATTCGCTGTGAGCAAGTCTACTATAGTCTATAGACTTACCCAAATAGCCACTAATATGGCGACACTTAATTAAAAGAATATTAAATAATTAAATTAAATATAATTCGGTATGGTACGGTATATTACGATATTAAAAGTTTCATACCAATATCATACCGATTTTGAATCGATATGGTACGGTATCAGTACGGTATATAATTGGTATTGTTTTTCGGCACAAAATTGATATGGTACGAGTTCGGTTTCGGTTTCAAATGCCCACCCTTAATCAGAAGATGCAGGGAATGAGGTTTTGTAGAAAAGAAGAGAGGCGGGAATTGAAACAGAAAAAAACAAAAAAAGAGAAAAACAAGAAGAAAGAAGATGGGATCTAAATGAGGGAAAAAAATTCTTGGGTTTGTACGGAATGGTGTGGTGAGGGAGATTTGTACGGGGTGGGTGTGGGAAGGGAGAATTCTTGATTTTTTGTTTTGTTTTATACTTGTGGATCTGAAATTAAAAAAAAAAAAAACAGAGAAGAAGATGGGGATATGTAAAGAAGAAGAAGGTGAAGTTGATGCGTAGGTTGTTGTAGAGGTTAATAGAAAATGAAGGAGCAGGTGGCGCGTAGGTTGCTGAGTTTCTGTGGAGGTTAAGCGAAAAAGAAGAAAGAAGGAAGTTATGTGCCGGCGTGGGTGGGTGGGGACAGAGACTGCAGAGGAGAAATAAGATAATTTTGGACATACTTAACCCTGAGTTCTGTTAACAAATTGGAATTGAATCGGGTACTTATTAGACACAAAATAAAAATTTAAGTACCAGGTCAAATAAAAATAAAAGTTCAGGTATAAATTGAAACATGGGTTAAAATTTAGATACCAAATTTGAAAAAAACACTAGTTTAAAAGTAGATCAATTGCAAGGTTGAGCAGGTGAGCATCAGATGGTCATGCTCCACCATATGCAAAACACCAAAGCTTTTTCCTGATGCATGATTCACAAGCATGAGCATCACACCACAAAAAAACTACCAAAATAAAATTTTCAAAGGAAATTGATTTCCTTTGATCCAGACCAGAAGGACATCTTGTATGGCAATTTGATATGCAAAACACCAAAGCTTTTTCCTGATGCATGATTCATAAGCATGAGCATCACACCACAAAAAAACTACCAAAATAAAATTTTCAAAGGACATTGATTTCCTTTGATCCAGACCAGAAGGACATCTTGTATGGCAATTTGATTTTTTTTTCCAGAATTAGCTTCCTCAAACACCAAGAGCACAAATGTTCCTTCCGTCATAATACCTGCTCTACATTGTTAAGAAACTGATCTCAGTCATAATACACTAATGTGCAGTCCCCAAACGGATTCAATCTTCCCCACATATACAAAGATGCTCCCTTCTAGGAATTATCATGGTTCAGTCATACCCTACATCATCCATGAAGCCAATCTAAAATGCAAGGCAAGCAAAAAAAAAAACAGAAAGGAAAAGAAAGAAAATAGCACATGCATATGAGAAAACCAGTACTTGCCACTTGTTAACAGCATTAAATTTGCACCAAGAAATAGACAGAGCTAGTGGTTCAGGCAAAATTCATCAGTTATACCAACGGTATACAAAGGATGCTACAAGTTACCACATTGCCGATTTCAAACTAAACACAAATTATAATACCAGGAATAGATGACGGATCAAGCTCCCAACAGCCTGCAAGTCGACTGTCACTCTCCCCGGTATGCTGAAAAGCAGGAAGTTGGTGAGAAAATCTACCTAACTCAGCCCGCGGTATATCGATGACACCACTTCTTGATCTCTGGATTCTTGGAGCTTTAAATACTGATTTAAATCCATTAAGCTGTGTCAGAACCACAACCTTTGTGCTCAAGTCATTATCTTCCAGCACTTCCACTATTTCACATTCACCCTTCCCCGGGTTAGGACAGGACATCTCAGGGTTGTGGTTCTTGTATAGTGCCCAAACTTCACCTTTCCTAGGGTTTATTTCAAACATCTTCTTACCAACAGGTTTGGCTTTTAAACAATGAGAAAATGAGGTGCGGGAGAAGACCATGGTTTGACCATTTTTGACTTTAAATGTCCCACAACAAACTGGTTCAAAGATGTTTCTCGGTTCTGAGCAAGGCTCAAGCAATGCCATATGCAATTGAAAATTTCGCCTCGACTCAATCCTCTTAACTTGAGCATAAGTGTTAGGCATCCCACTCCTATCACTATACAATGCCCATATTTGACCAAGCTGAAATTTCTCCTCAGATTTTAGCACATTAAAGTCATAGAACTGGGTTTGAGATAATCTGCAGGCAGGTGATGAAGATGGAGGGGAAACAGGGCTTTTCATGGAACTGATAGAATGCTGATCATTCATTCTGTCATCAGACTGACTAAAAAAAGAGTTTATTTTAGACTGAGTCAAGCAGAGATGGTTGTCATCGTTAGCGGAAACTGGGTGCTTCATACTTACATTTGCTCTGGTATTGTCCTTGCTTATATCCCTTGGTGATCTTCTAAGCCTAAAATTCTCTCTCTCAAAATCAGTGTTCTGATGCTTCTTTGGTGTGTTGATACTCTCAGCCTGAAATGGAGTAGCACTTCCACTGGGTTGAATGTGGTTGCCCAGGTTTATGTTTTTTATGCCATTGTCTACAGTAACACATTGCCTTGCTTCTAGTTTAACAGACTTCACAAACTCGCTATTTGACTTTCTTGGAGATCTAGGCATTGAAGTCTCTCTTCCAGAATAATTCTTCTCCTGTTTCTTAGCTGTGTGTGTCCCCCCAGAACCCATTACAATTTTAGGTTCACTTTCTAGGAATTCACGAGACAAACCATTAGTTTCAGTATTCATACTTCGGTTATCCATTTTCAAACCACCTCGATCACTGGATTCATCAAGATTGGTATGGAAAGCAGCAGGATCAAACTCAAAGGATCCTTTTGGAACACCATATCCTTCATCACCAGTCATCTTGAAAGAGGGAATTTGATGAGAAAATCTATAAAGCTCATTGGGTGGCACTTGAAACTGGACGACCCCATGCTGCTCAGTTCGCTCAAACAGACTGACAAATCCTTTTACTTTGCCTAAATACGCTACTCCAACGCCAATATTTTCACGAAAATCTGACAGGACTTCCACAAATTCAAATTTGTATGGTATGTGCTTTTCAGGCTCAGAACTCCATCCAATATCCCAATTCTGGTAGATGGCCCAAGTTTCTCCCTTTCTAGGATATACCAGGAAAGAGCTTTTACCACTGCCTTTTGTGCAGTGCATCTGATGAGAAAACACAAGATGATCTGTAAATTCGTCGGTGTGCCCAAGTTTGAACTTACCACAAGCAACTGGCAACTCCTTGTTATGCCAATGAATCTCACCTTGGTCAACTGGATTGGGCTCCAGCCAGGTGATTTTCAACTTAAATCCAGGCCTGAATACTTTTTTGACGCAGGCATAGAATCTTGGCATGCCATCTAATGGATCATAAAGAGCCCATATTTGATTAGCATTAAAAATGCTTTGTAACCTATCCTCATCAAGCGCAAACTTATTGAATTCAGGATCAGGAACCACAACAACCTTTGGCATGGATGCATCATTTGAATTTGGTCCAGGACCACCATCAGCTTTGGACTTATTGTCATTGTTATCTGGCATCGCTGCTTCCTTTACCTTTAACTCAAATTCACCAGTTTTGCTTTTTTTGATGGGAAAATTTTCATCTAGAGGGGCACTCACTTTTTTGTTTGCTTCTTTCTTATGTCCATCCACAGAAACAGCAGTGGAATCGGTTGGCCTATCATTTTTAGATACCCCACCCTCCATTGCTGCATTCTTCCTCTCCTTTTCAGTAGCACTGGAAAACTGGCTCTCCTTCGACCTTTTTGGAGGACTCAAAAAAACATCATCATCATCATCATCAGGATTTTCATTGGAAGAAAGACCCTGCCTTTTTCTTGACGATCTCCTATGGTGATGGCCTCCATTGAGTTCAGAAGGATTACTGACCTTTTCTTGAATAACATGTTCAGAATCAGCTTTAGCTGTACTTCCAGTCTTACAACTTTCACCAGATTCAAAAACTGAATTCCTTCCTCTTCTATTGTTCATATTTCTTGAAGTTCCTGAATCCTTGGACTTCATTGAACCAGACTTGAACATTTCAACACCTTCCTTCCCTACTCCAAACCCATGCCCAACATCTTTCTTTTCAGTTTTAGAAACCCCACTGACATCAACAAAACTTCCCACCTTTGAAGGACCCTGACTTGGAGGCTCTGTGCGATTAGGAAATTGATTCCTGAGAGATTCCGGACACACACCTTGAATACCCAATTCATGAGCAATAAAGGGTCTTCGGCATCTTTGGCAGCGTAACAATCGATTTGCAAAGTCTTTGTAGTATTGGTACTTAATATCACAAAACGGGCAACATGTCCAGAATGTGTCTTTTGGCACCTGTTGATGTTGATTCAAGGTAGAGTACTGTGACTGAGGAATATTCTGAGCATTGCTTGCAGCATCACGATGTTTCCTGACAAATATGTCTCCATTTGGTCCACCAGTTCTTTTTAGAGCTCTACACTTCGCATCATATATAGAACGTTTTGCTTGGTCTGCCAGCACCCTGTTTCCTTCGCAGATCAGCTTAAAAGCAGCCTCAGCACCAGCAAACTTATTCTTATCAGGATGAAGTAACAGCGCAAGTTTTCTGTATTGTTTCTTGATGGTTGCCTCATTATCATGTTCTTTAATCTGAAGAATTCTATACCAGTCCATTTCAGATCCACCTACCTTGTTCCCTGTTGAACAGTGAACTTCACAGACTGCAAGTAATTGAGAAATGTTCTCGAGCTCAGGGAAGAGTTGTTGAGCCTTCTGTGCCATCTTCATTGCTCCTGTAAAATCATTCTTTTGCATCTTTATTTCTGAAAGTTGCATTGCCCTGACTGCCTCTTCTTTGTTGCACTCCATGGGTGATTTAGAATTAAAAAATTGCCTAGGTTCTCTCACATACAGGATATACACCAAGACAAAAAAAGAAATCTACCCCTGCCTCTCCACAGTCCAGTCATCCAGACTCTTCACCCTGCACAAATACAAACCAAGCAAGTTAAGTCGAACATGCCCACCAGCTATGTATATATCTAATTAACATGAACAACATATTCACTTACCATTCAGTAATTATTATCAGAATGGGCTGAAGGAAAGCTGTCCTATAAAAGTATGAGAAACAACAATCTGGCTTTTCCCAACCAAGAGATTCAGGACAGCCCCATTGCATGAAAATACCACCCAAAACCACAGAAGCCCAAACCTGAGATCTCAAACCTGCCGCCCAAATGCATATCCAAAGAATCAGAAACAATTACCATATGTACATTATGTTAATTGTACATATGTATAAACATACATATATTTGTATTTAATAAGTAGATATGTACTTTTAAACAAAATTTATTTACATATGAAAAATATAAATAAAGTGCGTATGCAATAAACGAAGATTACAGATAATCCAATCCCTTCTGAAAGTATCAGTATCTGATACATCCACTTAGACTCTAAAACTATTCTATGAACCCAAAAATAAAACTGAAAAAGAAATAGCCAACCACATTATACCAAAGACCAAAGTACTTCCAAACACGAATTTGAAGTCAATCAGACCCACCCTTTTCCTCTAGTATCTTAATCTACCCCACAAACTCATTATTTACTTCACCCCACATTGATCAACCAAGTACCCCCCCGATTCCTTGTATGCCTTTCCTTGATTCGTCTATCATTTTAACGAAGTCAAACAAGCCTCGTGTAGAATAGTCATCATATTGAAAAAACAAAAAACACTTGAGCACTTAACTTTCTTCTTCTTTCCTCCATTCTATTCAGCTACCAATCATACCCTCACAAACAACCATATTCGTAAAACGTACAACAAAAGCAACACAAACCCAAATATATACAAATATATATATATATTCAATATGTTTTAAAAAAAAAAACAAATTAAGTAAATGCAGGATTAGAAGTCCAGAGCTTGAGAAGCAAAACAGCCAAAATGAAGCTCGTGCAAGAAGAAATGAACAAGTAAGGGCGTTCGTAATTACCAAGGAGCGAAGGGCAATTATGTAATTAAGCAGAAATTTCAAAAACCCTAAAAATCGTGCTGGCGAGAGGAAGCTCAGAGAGAGAGTGAGAGACAGAGAGAAGAAGAACAACTTACTTTGGGTTTCCGCTTTAGAGAAAGAGAGGGAGAGAGCGGGAACCGAAACTCAGCAAAAAATATTTGGAGGCAGAGCGGAAGGAGAAGGGGGGAGGAGTCCCTGAGTTCCTGTGAAATTGCAATTTTAGCAGGACATCCCAAATTTGTATTTGGGATCCCAAATGTGCGGCAGTATATGTAATTTTGGATTCAAATGATGATGTGGCAGTATATATTTTAGTATTTTACTTGTAACTGAACGCTAATTAGTTTACTTGCGTACTATACAAGTTTGTACATTTTTTTCAAAAAGACTTTCATTTTCCAAACAATTTTTATAAATACGAAGAAATTTATAAAATACTACTGCATTCTTTACATCCAAATTTGAGACACAAATTCGTTTTTCTTATTTTAAAAATGGGGAGTCAAAAATCAAAATTAAGAACTCTTCAAATATTGAAATAACAAACCATAATTTGAGACACGAATTTAAGAGTAGTACTTCCCTTAAAATTTTGTTTTCTAGGTCAATGTGGTTAATGATAGTTTTCTACTATGTCATTGGGCTGATTTTAAAATTTCAGGAAATGTCTAGAAATTGTGGGCAGGATCTCAAATAAAGACCGTTGGATTAGATGATTCTTTCGACATCTAGATTTTGCAAGTTTAAGTTCATGCCTTGAGTGTCCTTGATTATCACTGTGATCATATTTCTTTTCCATGTATATTTTTTCTACAACGTCATGCACACAAGATGCATTTCCAACAGAAAAATATTAAGGAGTGTATAAACCAAAAAGTCGCGGATTTATAATACCTTTTTGGTATGTATAAGGTCACATTTATAGTTGTATGATCTTTAATTTGTAATACATAATTAGAATTGAAGCACATAATTTATTTCTAATACTTTTGCTCATATTTTGACCCACTTATTAAACTCATTATTTGTAAAAAGTAACAAACTGTCAACTTCTGTGCTCCCTAAATTTTGTATCAAAAAACTGAAGCAAGTGTTGGTGTATAAAGTGAGGAGAAAATAAGCAGTAGTTGCGAGAATATTAGATAAGGTGGGCGGTGAGAAAATGAACGAACTTTTGAATCACAGCAATGAAACACAAAGAACATGTAAAAGAAATAAAATTGTGCAACTTCGAGAGCTATGCAAGCTGGCAAGAATTTTACAACTTGAATATTGGATACAAGGTGAATGGAACATTTCATTGGTGGGTCTAATGCCAACTTTGTAGATAAGGGGTTACTTCATCAATTGCTGAAGCTATATCAATACCTTGAAGCTACTGCAATATAATGTCAAAAATCAGATTCAGATCGAAACAAAAGAGATAAAAATGAACTTCCTTTGATGTATTGACTTAGAAACATTGTCCAGAAGTTCTGGGAGTAGGCTACAAAAATCCTTTCATGGGGAATGACCCTAACTATGGCCAAATATTTACGGCCAACGGTAACATTGAAAACTTATGAATTCATGTTCACAAGATATTCCACATGTAAATTGGAAATTTATTGGTACAACAGGATAAGTGAACAGGAACTTGCAAAAATCATAATCCAAATGAGTTAGCTGCAACAGCAGAGTTGAGACAAATTCCTCCTTATGTATTTCTGGCCAACACATCTCTGATCAGTTGCTTTGGTGCTGCATTAATAAACAATGACGCAAAGAACATGACAAGTTAAAAGTGTGGTTAAAATAAAAGAAGGTCTTACAGAGATGATTACTTGAATTGTTTAAACTTCAATGTTTAAACTTACCAGGTGCACCAGAAAACTTTTCAACCTGTACAAATGCTTGATTGAGGAACATTTCTGTCCCAAAAACAACGGCTGCTCCAGACTCTTTTGCTTCTTGTAAGAGTCTGGTCCATTTAGGTGTATAAATGGCATCAAATACCAAAGAGTAGTGTTTCAGAGCTTTCTGTCAGAGGAAAAAAAAAAAAAAAAAGATATGTCAACTTAATTCAGCATATGAAGATTAGAAGTCAACATGGGGGTCATCACTCATCAGTGCAATGCATTTGCAAAGAATTTTATACATAAATACCTACAAAAAAATAACTAGAATTACACTTAAATCCTAATTGCAATATATGGATAAAACTTCAGCGAAAACATTATCTTTTATCAAATTGGCCACTGCATATGTAACCAGAAAATATGACGGGAGGCAAACCTTGGATAGGGGTGTTTGATCAATTCTTGGTTTCATTCCAACAGATGTGGTATTTGCAAGAACCATTCCTTCCTCTGGATGAAAATTTTCCAATTCTGCAAGTGTAATAGCTTCTCCTCCAACTTTATTTGCAAGTGCCTTGGCTTTGTCTAGCAGTTAGGAAAAAAATGAACTTGCTAAGAAATAGAATACTCAATTCCATCTGACAAGGTAAATTTCACTTCAAATTAAATGAAGAGAGAGAGAGAGAGAGAGAGAGAGAGAGAGAGAGAGAGAGAGAGAATTAACATATTTAAATCAATGAAACGATAACAATAAATCATCGTTCTTTTTATTAGTTATCATGACACAAAGAAAATGTTCAAGCCATGGAGAAAACTGAAAAGAAGGTAACAATAACTCCATTTTGCATCCAAACAATAGTTACTCTCCATTTCATTAAAAGAAAGCTTTCTTTTCACATGCTTGTTCTTGCTCGTTAATTAAACTTACAACATGTTTTGAATTTTATTATTCTTATAAGAATTTGGTAGAAGAGATGCTTTCTAGCATTATAGTTTGTAATTCATTAAGGACTAAGACCAAGAAAAATGGTTGGCAAAGTAATAGCATACGACTGAAGATTCTCACCGTATGTGCGATTGGCAACTACCACTCTTGCTCCCTTTTCTTTTCCACCATATGCAAGTGCTTTTCCAGCACCACCAGCTCCCATGACCACAAATAATTTACCAGCTAACGGGGAACCAGATATATTATCCGACATGTTTAATGCTGCCAAGAAAATTATTATGGTTATTCAACCTTCCAAAATAGCTTAGTCGATGAATATTGAATAGCTTGAAAAATGTATAGAAACCTCGAAGTCCTTCCTCAATAGCTGCAATTGCCCCAAGATAGTCCACATTGTAGCCCATTAACTTCCCATCTGTCGGGCTCCTGATCATGCAACTAATAGCTCCTATTTCCTGTAAAAAAGGATCAAAGTTAAAAACTATTTTAAAGATGCATGACATTTAGATGAGCTCTGAATGACCTCCCTAGACAAATTTTATGGCAAACTATTCATAGGTCAAAGGATGGGCTGCAATGGCAATATTTCAGAAAAGATAACAAAGAAAGTAAGTAATCATGTACCTTGGCACTTGGAGCCATTTCATCACAGCATTTAAATCCAGCCTCCTTGTGAGGAATTGTATAACTGTGTTTCAAATAAATAAATATTATTCCCATTTACAAAACAAATCTTCAGGGAATTCGGGATTTGTTATGCTGTCTAAATTAGCCATATAAACTGAAATTTATCATTGTTTAAATTTCATATATCCAAAGAATTTGTAAGAAGGTACATTATTTTATTACTTGCATTGACTTCTAAAAAATTTAACATCTTAAATCAACATTCAAAGCTGCTGAGATTTAAAATGAAGTCAACGACTAACAAGCAATAACTTGCTTGTAAAAAGAATACAAGACTAAAGTGACTCTTGAAGACACCAAGATTTGACACTCCATATGCAGAATTCAAACATTGAAAGAAAGGACCATAGACCTAAAATATAAAGAAAAGTACAGGTTAGGCTGAAGCTTCTGAGATCAGATTTTACCTGTATCCGACAAAATCTGGGGAGTTATAGGTGTCAAGAAAATTTGCAACGCTATCAACCAGCAAAGGCAAATAAATCCCATTGAAATTAATTGATTTAAATGCTGCATTGTAAAGATGAGGACTTTTGCTGTGACCAATAGGATTTCCTATCACACCATGTACTTTGGTATCAGCCCCTATCAGTCTGAAATTGTACAAGTCCAACAGATCTGTTACAGTTGGTTGGCCTGGAGCTGACACCACTCCTGCCTCTAGTGTACCAAATGTGAGAAATGCACCATATTTTGCACTAAGTATGCGTGAGATAAAACCCTTCTCTCCCATAACAAGTCCTATTATTGGGACCTACAGTTTCAGTTGAAATGTCATTCACACTGTAGAAGATGTCGTATAACCAGATAACTCAAAATCAGAAGAAATATTATTTCATATTTTTTAGTTTACCCAAAGAAAAAGTCAAATCTGGATCTCTGCTAAAAATTTTGTTTTTATATTTACAGGTTCAACAAATTAATTTTATCTTGTTTTCATGTCCATTGTCATTACCGATCATGTTCATCACAATATACCAATAGTTCAAATGCTACATGAAAAGAGTCCTTAGTTTCATAAAGCAGAACAATGGGTTTGAGTCACTTACTTGAGAACGCACTAGTACTTGAAATATGCGTGCAGAGTCAGTGATGTCTAAGGCAGTTGTTGCGACCTTCACTATGTCAGCTCCAGTAGCTTGTATCTTTGCAACAAGATTACCAATTTCCTCAGCTGGTGGAGTATTCTGATAGTTGTGTGAAGAAACAATGATTTTGACTTTTTCTGGCTTCTTTCCTTCAATGGAACTGTAGAAGTCATTGGCTACCTTCAAGAGAAAAACTTGAAAGTCTTAGTGACTAGATTATCAGAACTGCCAACTTGAGTTCTGATTGACCAATTTTCTAAAAGCAAATTCCAACTTTTATTCTTTCATGCCGTTCTGTCTATGCTTTATGCTATTCAGTTTGTTGGTTATATATCATTAAAGGTTGCATATATGCATGGACATGAAGATTAAAATAAATAAATAAATAAACATTTCAACTGTAACTACACTACTTTGTGAATTTCATAGATACATGAGATTCCTACCTTCAATTCAACATCAATATAATCTGCTCCCAATTCCATGGCTAGACGCAGTGCATCTTGTCGCTTGTTGTCATCACCATCAAATTGACCACCTTCCCATACTGGCCTATAAGGTAGATGATGCATAAGAAAGATTTCTAAATTGCACTTAATGGAGATATTTCAATGCAAAATAGTTCCAAACTACTTCCAATAAAATAGGAAAACATGTTTAAGCAGCAATTCCAATACATGATGCATACTTGGAGAGGAATTTTTGTCCCTACAAACAATCCTTGAAACCAATAACAGTAACCCATGGCCATCATCACACTCAAATTTTTAATGATAATGCCCCATTTAGTTGTGGAGATAACGCAGAAAAGAAAAGATGAAATTTAGGGTGTGAACCTTTCTACCGTTGAGAACCCACAAAATTGAGTTTCAAAGTGAGTTTTCAATTTGAAGTAACTAAAACAACATAAACAAAACTTTTAACTACTCTTGTCACCCTATATTTATTGAACTTTCTCAGCAACTAAAAGCATAACTTGAGATTTGGTATACATTATTCAGTCCCCTAGCCATAAAGGGCATAAGTTTGTAGTCAAATTCTTGAACACTGCAATTTTGACTA
This sequence comes from Dryas drummondii, assembly GCA_003254865.1. NCBI lineage: Eukaryota > Viridiplantae > Streptophyta > Magnoliopsida > Rosales > Rosaceae > Dryas > Dryas drummondii. Next base: position 1,946,297 of record QANW01004277.1, read on the forward strand.
GAATATATACTAAACAGATTTTATTAAACTAAATGATAAATCAATAGGTTCAATAATTACCTGTAAGTGACAAGAGTTGGCAAAGGACAATGTTTGATCAATATTTCCAGATCTTGTCTTGGACTGAAGTTCTTCAAGAAGTCTAACCGAATCTCAACAAGGTCAGCACCGACTTCCTTAGCCTTTTGCATTTGGACCAGCATCTGATCAACTGATTCCGCCATTACTGGCGCGCAGATTAGTGTTGAATTTCTCCGAGTTCCATTGTTGGTTTGAAGATCCAAAGCAGCAAACTAGCAGTTCATCCAATGAATTCAAGAAAAATGAGCATACAATTTACAGCAGGGTGATATTATACTAACTTTAACAACAACAAGGGAAAAAAAAAATGAAAGCCTAACTTTCTCACTTTGGTTTTGTGAATAGTACAAATGAAAGTAAAATAAAGCTTAAACACCTAAGCATATCCTAATTTTTCCACTGAATTTTCTTGGAAGGCAGAAAGAAAGAAACAAAATATATCAAATTTTCAAACATACGAAGCAAAAATGAATTGTCTTTTTGGTTACTGGGAAAAGTCTCTCAACCGAAAACAGCAAGAACCATAAAACCCAAAACCCATTTTCTGTTCGAAACAAGAATTCACACACCTTGACCCTATATTGATATCACAATCCTCGCTGCCCTCAAAAACCAGATTCTTAGAAACAGAAATGAAAAGGAAATGGACAGAGGGAGAATCTCAAATCTGAATGCAGAAGTAGAAGTGTTACCGGGACGCTGCCGAGAGTCATTGTGTGTCAATTGCTTGAGGTTTGAGCTCCGAAGATGGCGACCACTGTCAGCAAACTCTAATGCTTGTGGTGCGTGAGAGATAGAGAGAGAGTGAAAGACCGCGGTTGGTGGGTCGGGTTAGGTGTATATATATGGGAGAGTAGAAGCTGCCATGACTACTATATATATATAACACCGTAACTTTCTTCATCTCTATCACGAACTTGCTTAACCAACTAACTTTTGAATTTTGGAATCGGTAATTCATCGGCAGAGCCACAGACGCAGAGAGGTAGGTAGGTGAAGGTGAAGGCCCGATTGCTTGAAGCACATGGCCGTCACGTGAGCGGTCAACGTCTCTTTGACTCTGTCACTCTTCCTAGACGATGGCGATCTTTTAAGAAGCTGGTTTTACCAAACTGTCCTTCACTTTGGCCCCATCCAATTGGGAATTGGGGTTCCCTAATTTTTTTATTAATACCTAATTTCTTGTCTTTCCCCAATTGCAAGTCTTGGGGTAATAAATTAAGGATAACCTGTAGAGTGTAGATGTGTGACCAACAGTTCACAAATGTTTGGTGTGGCTGCCCAATTACATTTCCAAGTCTTTTGTTTTTTTGTTTTTTCTTTCTAAAGGTGGGTGTCTATCAAACATAGATTATTATAATAATCGATATGCTAATTAATTTGACATGAGACTATGAGATTATATTTTATGTTCCTAGATATATTATTTTTGTTGGACACCACCATATGGATCTTTGATTCTTTGTCATTCTGTGGCAAATACTTGTCTTTCTTCGGAAAATAAAAAGTTAGGTTTGGAACTTTGGATGGTCTTGGTTTGAAACAAAAAGGTACCAACTCCCTTCAATCCCAGATTGTTAGTATGGTGAATTTTTGTCAATCCAAAGAATTGGTATGGACAGGACTATCTTAAGTGATTTCAAACCTAATTGCACATAAACTTCTCCTTTTGCAATCCAAGTTTTCCTAATATGATCAATTTTTTATTATTTTAAAAACACCACATCTGCGTCTCTTTAACTTTAATAGTACCAAAAACTCTATATGAAAAACAAAGCATAAGAATGTACATACAAAAATAATGTGGTGAAAATTAATGTTATGTGCATCATACTATTGAGATGGGGTCACCATATCTTTGAATTTGATATTTTAACTGCAGGATTCAAAAGTTTGGAAGGTTTCTCTGCAGGTGCTACCATTGACATGAGTTTAAAATCATTGTATCCTCCAATCTATTTTTCTTGTTAGTCTTCCCCTAGATTAAATTTTACATCCTTCCAGGGTCATATCCTTACCCTCATGTGATAATAGTTCTGATGTGTGGCCCAATATATTGAATATTGGAATACCAAATTTTGACTGATGAAAAATTACATTTTATTGTTGCAATTTATTCATTGATTTTATGCCTCATTAAGTTCAATGAATCAATGATATTAACCTCTGTAATAACGAGTAAACGGAGCAAGAATGGTTTCATTATGGACAGATACCATAAGAAGGTAAAGATCCTTGCATAGTTGCATAACAATACCATTTGATTAATCCCACATAAGTTCTTTTGACTTGTTCTCATCATATCCAGTTATCAAGGTTTGCCATCCATTTTTTTGAAGCTTTTCCAGAGATGAAAACAAAATGTTTATTCATACAGCAAAATCAAATCTTATCACATTGTGCAAAAAGCAAAGAAAATCTGCTGCAGTTGAGAAGCATATATAGCATAGAATCAGATGCAACAGTAGAGTGTCCATGCAAATCCTCGCTTATGCATGTTCCTCCATGAGCTGCCTAAACAATTCTTCAGGTGCTGCAATAGGAATAAAACAAAAAAGAATAAGTTAGTAAATAATAAGAGCCATTAAATGGGAAAAAGACTTTTAGATAAGACTCGGTAAATTTTGTTCATTTTACCTGGCAAACCAGTGAAGTTTTTGTATTGTTCAAAGCCTTGTCTGATCAACATCTCTGTCCCAAATACAACAGCTGCTCCAGTCTCTTTTGCTTCCCGCAGGAGTCTAGTCTCTTTTGGTGTATAAATGGCATCAAAAACTAAGCAATAGTGTCTCAGAGCTTGCTGCAGAATAAAAAAGATCATACTACTTTAGAATTTACTGTTGATGAAGACATGAGGTCACATATGGTTAGAGTGAATAGGGTAAACATATAACCGAGGAACAGTGACAACTGTCTCTTCAATCTTTAAAAGCAAGCTCAGCAATGAATCTAAGATGAACAACATAGAAGAAAACTGACCTTAGATATAGGGGTATCATCAATTTTAGGCTTCATTCCCACAGATGTAGTGTTTGCAAGAACCATTCCTTCTTCTGGGTGGAAATTATCCACTTCAGCAAGAGTCATAGCTTGTCCCCCAACTTTGTCAGCCAGCTCCTTAGCTCGTTCTGCAGTAGTTATAAAACGCAGATTTTAATCGGGATTATCACAATGAAATAAGAAATTGTAGATAAAACTCCCCAAGTATGGCACACTGATTCCTATAGGACCATTTTACACATTACATGTTCCTAGAGGAACTTCCCTTGGCACCTTTCTTTTCAGCCACTAGAATAGTACAATTATTGAATTTTGACACTAAATCCCAAGAATTATAATTCACTAAATGTTATAGAAAGGGACATATATCTACAACGGTACAACACAGTTCTAGAATTTCACCATATGTGCGGTTGGCAACTACAACTCTTGCTCCCTTTTGTGCAGCACCATATGCAAGTGACTTGCCAGCACCACCAGCTCCCAAGACCACAAACAACTTTCCAGCCAAGGGTGATTTACCTTCAGGAATTGCACCATTCATACCTGTAAAGGAACAAACTGTGTCAGAGGCACAATATCTGATATTCTATTAACAGAATTTGAATAGCATAGTAGCATGAAAAAGATGGTAGGACCTCGTAATCCATCCTCAATTCCAGCGATGGCACCAATGTAGTCCGTGTTGAAAGCAACTAACGTCCCATCAGGTCTCCTGACAATATTATTGATAGCTCCTATTTTCTGTAAAAATCAAGAACATAATGTAAACCAAGTTCTGATATGTAGGACAATATCTATATGAATGCTGCAAGGTGAAATTAATCAAATACCTTGGCAATGGAATCAATCTCATCCATGCATTTGAGTGCTGCCTCCTTATGTGGAATAGTACAACTGTATTTCAAATTAATCTGAGTTATTTTTCCTTTATCAAGAAATACAAGTATTAATTATATTATTATTACTAGAAACTGTATTCCAAATAAGTTCCAGTTATTTCTCCACCAGAAAAGTTCTCAATGATACATATATGATGTCTAAAAGCAAAACCAATTAGTTTATGCAGTAATCAAGTGTATGAACCAAATTATGAATCATGAGAAATGTCACACTATAGTAAGACTCTCTGGAAGAAGATAATACCTGCATCCAGAAAAATCAACAGATGAATAGGTATTGAAAAACTTTTCAACATCATCCACCAAAAAATGCACATAAACTGCATTAAGACCAACTGACTTGAATGCTGCATTGAATAGTAGAGGACTCTTGCTGTGGCCAACAGGCTTCCCAATAATCCCATATACTTTGGTATCAGGCCTAATGAGTCTAAAGTTGTATAAATCCAACAAATCTCTTGCAGTTGGTTGCCCAGGAGCTGATATTGCGCCAGCTTCTAATGCACCATAAGTAAGATATCCACCAAACTTGGGGCTAAGTAATCGCGAGATCAAACCTCTCTCTCCCATAACAATACCTATTGTTGGCACCTACAAATTGAAAAATATGTCACTTGCAAACTCATAAAATCTTTTTAAGAAAATAGTACATAAGCAAGGAAAGGATAACAATACTAATGTGGAATTTGCATTACCTGTGAATGCACAGTAATCTGAAAAATTCGTGCACAATCTGTAATGTCCAATGCAGTGGTCGCAATCTTCACAATGTCTGCTCCAGTGGCCTGGATTCTTGCCACAAGATTGCCAATGGCCTCGGCAGATGGAGTGTTATGAAAATTGTGAGAAGAAACAATAACTTTGAAGTTCTCAGGCTTCTTTTCATAGATGGAATTGTTGAAATCATGGGCAACCTGTGAAAGTAGGTAAGCATAAAAATCCAAGTAACATGTTACTTAAGTCATATTATTTTTCTTTACTTTGATTTCAACACACAGAGAGAGTCAGGCACCAGAGATTTCTTGTAAAACAGAAGAACTAAGTCTGCAAGGATTATGCAGACTCCTAGTTTTACACCTCCACAAAAAAATTGATGTGCAACAGTGCAAGTCAATGAACATTTAGAATTCACAAATCCATTTGTTAATTCAATGTTACCTTTCAATGCAAGAAAAAGAATTTCTTAACTTGGTTGGTCAATAATGTATGTTTTATGTGAAGGGATTGTTAACAACATAGCTAGCTAGGTACCTCAAGCTCAATATCAATGTAATTAGCTCCCAATTCCATTGCTAAGCGAAGTGCATCTTGTCGCTTGGTTTCATCACCTTCATATTGGCCACCTTCCCATACTGGCCTGAAATGTACTTGAAGATGGTAATTACTTAGGGCAAAGTTATGAAACACAAGCATCTAGCTTAAATTTTCAGGCTAAAACTTGATTGTTCATTACCTATAAGTGACAAGAGTGGGCAGAGGACTCTGCTTAATAAGACTTCCCAGATCTGCATGAGGATTGAAGTTTCTCAAACAGTCAAGCCTGATCTCTACAAGGTCAGCTCCAATTTCCTTAGCCTTGTGCATCTCAATCAGCATTTGGTCCACTGTGGTTCCCATTAGTGGTGTACATAGCAATGTGGGACTGCTCTGAAATCCGCTAGTGATCGTGTGAAGATCAGAGGTGGTAAACTAAAATTACACACCAACGCAAGTAAGAAAGATATAAACATAATTGAACATGCATATCTTCTTTGAACAAGAAATTTGGAATTAAAAAGAATATGAAAAACAGAAAGATTTACCGGAAGGCTTCCCATGTTGTTAACTTGGTCTAGTGAGTGGTGTGAGTTTTCTGGGTCTGCTTCAAATGTTAGGAGGAGTATCAGGTAGTTCAAGCATGCAGTTCGGTATATATGGAAGAATGCCTGATTTTTATGGGACTTTGTATTCTAGTAATATTTAATATTAGAGCATGCATGTGGGTTAAGTATATATAAATTAGACAAATCAAAATCTTGGTTATCACAAACGGTGTGAAAGGAAAGGTTGTTTAGGTGTTGGAATGACAATTATAAGCCATCAAAGTATCAACCCAATTTAATATTTCAAGAGGTTCATCAGAATATCATCTCAGAACATTAGGTGGTTTATGGCAGGAAGGTCAAAGACTGATCAATTTGTGCATATTGTTTATTGAAACCATATCTAAATTTCATCATCCAAATCTAGCTTTTTAGCATAATATAACGTATACAAAGCTCTAGCAAACAATATATAAAACGTGTATGGTGTTGGTTTGTTGGGAATTCAAAAGCCTAAATCTCCAATTCTCAATTACCAAGATCCAACAAAAAACACACAATCATAAAGCAAATGTTATGGGTTTCATCCCACATATATAAAGTTGCATTTATGGGGATGATGATCTGAAACCAGTGAACAAAATACAATAATGTTCTTTTCTCACACCTTTTCTTTGTCATTGTTCTGAATAGAAACCTTACATGCACCTAAAGGTCCTAACTAAATAGTAAACGGTACTATATAAAACTTAACCCTCTAATTCTACTTTCTCACACCTTTTCTCTGTCATGTTTTGAATAAAAACCTCATATGCACCTAGAGGTCCTGAACTAAATAGTAAATAATACTATATAAAACTCAACCCTCTAATTCTATATATTATATTGAACTTGGTCCATCAAATGTAAGAAACAAACATAAACAATCTAATAAATTAGTTCTTATTAAACATTATCAAGCATTAGACGATAAGAGATGCCAATCGCCGACGAATTGCATGACAATCGGGAGGTCATAAAACTAAAAGACCCACCTGTTATTCAATTATAAACTTATTGTAGCACGAGCCAACCCAGGACCGGTGACCAAAAGTCACACAAACATTGAGGGGGGGCCTCTGTGGTTTTGTGATCTCTACCCACTTCCACTTGATACTTGTACTCACATTTTTAGATTGCCCATTTTGCCCTGCATATATATGTATACAATATCTATAATATAATGTAAAGAAATCCACAGTTGGTGATGATGATATATAATGTAACCATAGTCTTGTATTAACAAGAATTGATCAGACTAACATTCTTGGATTTAAGGAGGTTGAACATTTGTTTCAAACCCAGAATCTCGCTTGTTCTGAAGAAAGGCAAGTATTTGACACCCATAACAATGATCCACAAGGGGGTCCTGGTCCAGCCGAAAAAAATTTAGGATTGTCAAATTAGGTACATACCACAGCTTTAGACCAAAAAGGTACATACCACAGCTGACTTTGGTCTAGTACAAAATAAAACTTTTAACTTGGCTTAAAAAATAGACAGCTTTTGATTTGACCATCCAAAGTAAGGGTTTAAACCACTCTAAAGTTTACAGCCATATCCCTCAAGGTTGTACAACATAACATATTTCCTCATAGAATCAGTTCACACACAATAAGTTGTGCTTACATTGCTTTTAAAAAGAGTATTAGAATCTGCATTAATTCAATCAAGGTCAACCAAATATAACAAAATGGCTTAGAGGGCGCCAATGAGACACTGCATTGAAAAATCATCACTATGCTGTAATCAGCATAACGTCCTAACTGGAATCATATAGCAGCCAAAGCCATCCTATTAACAGTAAGCATGTACATTAAGGTTTTCAAAATATTTTAATTACTCCATCTATGCCTAGGATTTCTACAATAAATATTTCAAGGCCAAAGGTTCGAAGATGGTTTTCGGAATTACAATATATATACACCGGTTTAGTTAGGGCCATTATGACAATGAGTGGGCAAGTATTGATCCGGATTATGCACTCCAGCATTCTGTGTGGCACCCAAATTAGCACCAATTGCAGCCATACCAAAATGCCCAGGGTGTCCATGATTTTCAGCAACCTGCCCACAGTGTCCATGATTTTCTGCAAACTGCTCACGGTGTCCATGATTTTCTGCAAACTGCCCAGTCTGTCCAGAAACATACAGAGATCTTGCCTGCAGATAGACAGGGGTGAAAGTTAGCAATGGATGGGGTCCAGCGTCCGATACAGCTGCCCGATGACATATATTTTTTGGCTGTTGTTGTGGTTGAAACTCCAAGGGGGTAAAAGTGCTGGAGCTGCGTTTCTTTCCTTTTTCCTGCTCTTGTCTTTCAACATTGGAGGCAATAGATGGCGATACAAGTCTCCAATTCTCCTTTAGTTTTTCCAGCCGACCAATTTGTGTTTCAATGTCCCTGGATGGGTATTCAGACTCAAGCTTGTAGTCTTTGATGCATTGAATCACAGCTCTTAGAACACCTATTTGGTAGTCTACAGCCATATCCTGTGAGCCAAAGTAAGCTTTGATAGATGTACATTTAACTATTTAAGAAGATATTTGATGTCCAAATAAGAGCTAAGGTACCTTTTCTTCAAGTGATTTCTTTTGCATGCGCATTTCCCTGGAAAACTTATTTAAATCCGCCACATATGCTTCTAAGAGTGGTACAGGGGGGAACTTGTCAAGTAACTTGAAGGTGAAAATCAATCTAACAGCCTCAATCACTTGCTTCCTTTCAGTAAGATTCTGAATAAAATCTGCTACATGTAAAACAAAATTGCAGGATTCATCAACCTGCTCCAGACAAGTTTCAAAAGGAGAACTGCATGGTAGCGCCACCCAAACTTAAAGGTAATATTAACAAAAGCATAATTAAGATGGAAAACAAGAAACTAGAACACAAATCATAATTGTGAAAGGAAAACACAGAATACCAGTGAGGAAAGAACATAAACTCATGAACTCTCATCCTAGGAGAGAATAACCGTTCCAAATCAACTAGATATCAAAATCAAACCAGTCAAAAGTTAAAAAACATCCACTTAAATAAGTATGTAAATCTCTTACTTAACTTCATTTAAATTTTCCTAACACCTTATCATGTATCATGAAGCTTATCTTAGGTCTCTCAATCATCTTCAAGCCATTTGCTAATATTCAATCCATTGGCTCCTGAAGGCAGTAAAAACCAACCCAAAGATAACAATCACCCTAGCACAAGGGACACAAGAATGGAATCTAGGACACTCATATTTACAAAAACCAATCGACAAATTATTGTACATTACAGAAAGAAATGAAATAGCCCACCTTGAAATAAATAAGAGTAATAGTAAGTGGAACACAAACAGCGAAAGCTAAATTTCAGGAAACTTACAAGGGATCTTATCTGCAAAACCGAGTGTCTGACATAATTTTAGCGCCTCTTTATTCTGATAAAGCCTCCTAAGAAGCACTACAATCTCATCTACATCAAAGGCAGAAAGCAATCCATATGTAGATACAAAATGCAAAAAGCCCAAAAGCTCCAATGAGTTTTCAGAATTGGCTCCCATTCCTTGTTTCCACTGGATTGCTATCTTCATTGCATCTTTTTTCACACCAGGTTCAACACACGGAGAGAGTCTCATTAGCTTATCCAATAAGGAAATGTAACCCGACATGAGAGCTGCTTTGGAACCAACATCTCCTTTTTTCCAGTATTCAGCAAAAGATGTTTGCATCAAATCCAACACAAGTTTTGCTGGGTCTGATGCCAAAGATTTATTATGGATTAAATAATTCCCACTTGAATTCTCATTTAGAAAACCCTGAAAATTCCCTGCATCTGCAGTGGCAGTTAGTTGAACATTTGGGTCGGATTGATCACTTGAGGATGGAGGAACAGTGACATTATTAGCAGGAGGGATATATTCCAATTGCTCAATCCTCATTCCAGAATCAAGGATGTTAGTAGATTTTCGAATTGAATCAAATTGCTTCTGCTGCGATTCAAGCTCTTTGGCCTGTTGAACCAAATGCTTTTCGCGTTCTTGTAACGATTTTTCGAGTGAATCAAAATGTCTCTCTTTCAACTGAACCTCATTGAGGCATTCATTGACCCTCTTGTGAATCAAATGAAGTTCCTCAACTTTTGACTCAAATTGTTTCTCTTTCAATTCAAGCTTCTCAACCCATTGTTCAAGTTCCCTCTCTTTCAACTCAAGTTTACAGGACCACTCCTCCATTGATTTCCTATGCAAACAAAAGTCTTTCACTTTCAAATCCATTTCCCTAATTACTTTCTCTTTTGAACTCAGGGTACTAGAGCCTTCCTCTATCGATTTCTGAATCAAACTAAGTTTCTCCTTTTTCAATTTCATCTCTTTCTCCCATTCTTTCATTTGATCTTCTTTCAGGCCATACTCTGTCTTGTGCTCCTGAATGGACCCCATAATCAAATTCAATTGCCTCTCCTTTAACTCAAGGTATTCACTGCACTTGTCCAACATTTGTTCAACCTCTTTGACCTTCTTCTCCTTAGACTCAAGCTCTATCGACTTTTCGTCCACAGTTTTCTCAACCCAATTCCACTTCACAATGCCCTCTTCAAAACGTACTTGGACCAAGTCATAATCCCTCTCCTTCTCCCAAACTAACTCAATAACTTCCTCTAACCTCTTCCCTTTAACTTCAATCTCTTGGTTATGTTCATCAATCAATGACTTTTGAGAATGCAAGTGGGTCTCACCTTTTTCAACTTGTTGTCGTTTCTCTGCGATCAACCGCTCAATCTCATGCAAGGCGTTGGCTTTGGACTCCATCTCCAACTTAAAGTTCGTTTCTTTAGCTTCCAACTCCTTCTCACGATCATGGAGGTCTTGGAGTCGGGCCAGGAGCGAGCTCCGGAAGGAATCAAAGTGGTCATATAAGTACTTCCACTGCACGGTCAAGCTCTTCTCTGCATTGTCGATGTTGCTCTGCTTCTTCAACTCCGTCGACATTTCCGAGTCCGAGATCATCTTCTCCATTGTAACAAAAACCCTAACTATACAGTGGTGGGTGGAGGATGAGAAATGAAAGTTAGAAGAAAAGTAGGAAACCCTAATGATCAGATTAGGCTACTTCATTTTCTAAAACCGTCTCACAGAGAAGAAAAGAAATGGGTTCTGCGTTCCATGTCCATCACGTACACAAAAGTAGAAACCATTTCTGTACGGACCAAAAAACAGAACAGCTGTTTTGGTTAGGAGTTTGGAACCACGCAAGCATGCAAGATGCCACGTGTCCAACTTTTTTCCATTGATCAGAGTCAGTCTTTCTTTCCCTGTTTGACTTTGAGTTTAGCGTTTAATTTAATCTCTTCTTTTATTAATTCTTCAATAAGTTATTACTTAATACATTCCACACAAAAAAAAAAAGTTGTTACTGATTTGATTAAGTTATTCCTTTTTACTGACAATTAGAAATTGCCCCCATTAATATTATAATTATAAACTTCATTACCACCCTTTTCATTTTCTCGTGAGGGAAAATACATTTCAATAATGAAATTAGGTGTATGGTCCATTCCTTAGAAGTGTATTCCCCCAAGATAAAAAAAGAGCTGTTTTGGGTAGAGATGGAAGAAAAATTAGTTTTGTGCGGATGGGTAAAAATATTTGGTTAAATATAAAAATAGTCAACTTTATAGTGAATCTCAATTTAGTTTACTAATTATAATAAATGTCAATTTGGTCTACAAATTTTTCAAATTATACCAAAACAGTATAAACGTTGACTTACATAAAAAAATTCATTAATTTTCAGTGAAAATTAACGTTTGTATGTTTTGGTACAACTTGAAAAATTCATGAATCAAATTGACACATTTTATAATTAATGGACATAATTGATATTCACAATAAAGTTCATAGACCTTTTTTATATTTAACGCAAAATATTTTCTCCCTTCATTATTAGTTAGTGGAACATTTGGTTGCATTTATTACTAAGAGTTAACCATAGTTAATATAGTAATTACATTTTACACCTCTTGAGGTTTATCGTTTTTCCACATACACCCCTTGGAGTTTCAATAATTACACATACACCCTATGAGGTTTTAAAACTGTTACATATAATCCCTTATAGTGAGACGAAAAATGATAAAAAATTATGCAAAAATACATGCTAAAAGGTGAAATGACCTAATAAAATTACTCAAGATGTAAAGTCCAACCTCAATATAAATTTTTTTTTTTGTTTTTTTTTTTTCTCTTGTAGGGAGTTATATGCAATAATTTTGAAACCTCAGGAGGTGTATATATAATTTTTAAAACCCCAGGAGTGTATGTAAAAAGACGATAAACCTCAAGGGATGTAAATGTAATTACAATAGAGAACAAATTTGCCCAGCTCACTCCCATCAACTGTGGTGTAGTATCACAAACATCATCCTTTAAGCATGTACATGATCAGTACATACACACCCTTCTCTAACCTCTCTAAGCATGCATATCTATATATATATACATACATATTTTTGGTCTGATAAGCATGTACATATAGACTAAGTTAATCTTACATTAATTTTGGCAAAAATTACAATATACACTTCTGGTTTAGTTAGGGCCATAACGACGATGACTGGGCAAGTTTTGATACGGATTATGCCCTCCAGCATTTTGTATGGCACCAAAACTAGCACCAATTTCATAGTCGTTGCCAGCCATAGCAAACTGCCCACGGTGTCCATGATTTTCTGCAAACTGCCCAGTCTGTCCAGAAATTTCATATAGAGATCTTGGCTGCAGATAGACAGGGGTGAATGTTGGCAATGGACGGGGTCTAGCATCCGATACAGCTACTCGATGACATACATTTTTCCGCTGTTGATGTGGTTGAAACTCAGGGCCAAAAGTGCTGGTACTCCGTTTTTTTCCTTTTACTTGCTCTTGTCTTTCAACATTGGAGGTAATAGATGGTGCCGGAAGTCTCCAATTTGCCTTTAGTTTTTCCAGCTGAACAATTTGTATTTCAATGTTCTTGGATCGGTATTCAGACTCAAGGTTGTAGTCTTTAATGCATTGAATCACAACTCTTAAAACAGCTATTTGGTGGTCTATAACCTTATCCTGTGAACAAAAGTAAGCTTTGATAGATGTACCTTTACAATGAGGATGGGGTCCAAGATTTAACTATTTAAGAGGAAGATATTTGATGTCCAAAGAAGAGCTAAGGTACCTTTTCATCAAGTGATTTCTTTTTCGACATAGAAATTTTCTTTGCATCCTCCACACATTCTTCCAAGAGTTGTACAGGGGGGAACTTGTCAACTAGCTTGAAGCTGCAAATCAATCTAACAGCGTCAACCACTTGCTTCCTTTCAATAAGTTTCTGAATAAAATCTGCTACATGTAAAACAAACTTGCAGGGTTCATTAGACTGCTCCAGAGAAGTTCTAAAAGGAGGATTGGCATGGCAGTGCCACTAAAACTTAAAGGTATATTAGCAAATACATAATATACTTAACTAAAGAAAGCATATTTAAGATGGAAAAGAAGACAGTAGAACACAATCATAATTATGCAAGGAAATCACAGAATACCAGTGAGGAAAGAAACAAGAAGGGTTCTCTGAAGAGCAGCCTATTGCAAAAGATATGACTCATGTTCAATCCTAAATTCCTAATACCTTAGCCTATATCACGAAGTGTACCTTTGGTTTCTCAACCATCCCAAACATAACTATAACCCTAGCACAAGGACACGAGAATGGAATCTACTATCTAGGACACTCATATTTACAAACACCTATGGCCAATATATTGTACATTGCAGAAAGAAATTAAATAGCACACAAAGAAGTAAAAAAGAGTAATGGTAAGTGGAACACAAACAGCACATTATGAAGGCTAATTTTCAAGAAACTTACAGGGGATCTTATCATGACAAAATTCTAGAATCTGTTTATGCTGAGAATTCCTCCCAAGAAGCACTGCAAGCTCATCTCCAGTAAAGGTACAAAGCAATCCATATGTAGCTATAAAATGCAGAAAACACAAAACCTCCAATGATTCAGTATTGGGTCTCATTTTTGCTTTCCACTGGATTGCAAGCTTTCTTGCATCTTCTTTCACAGGAGGCTCAACATGTGCAGAGACTCTCATTAGCTGATCCAAGAGGGAAATGTGAGTCATCATGCAAGCTGCGTTGGAACCAACATCTCTTTCTGTCCAGTATTCAGCAAAATATTTTTGCATCACACCCAACACAAGTTTTTCCGGGTCGGATGAATACTTAAGAGCATCCAAAGGATTATTATGCATTAAATGATTCCCACTCAAATTCTCATTTGGAAAACCATGAAAATTCCTTGCATCTGTGGTGGAAGTTAGTTGAAGATTTGGAGAAGAACAAGTCGCTGCATTTTTTACCAGTGAAGGTTCTGGTTCCTCAATTGCAACAGGAGAACAAATGACACTGCTTGCTATGCAATTGTAAGAAACAAAGAAAAGGCAGTTGACAGGTTAGTGAGTGAATAATTTTGAATTTAACATACCAAAAGATATTTATAGCATATGTGCCACTTGTGCTTTGACTCAAGTGGTAAGCCGTGGGGTGGGGGTGGCCATGGCTGTTAGGTTCAAATCTTACCAACCAAAACTCAAGATAAATAAGAGAAGGCTGTTTCACATATGTCAAAGAATCAGATGGTATTATGCACAATTTGGAGATAAAGAATGCCTAAAAGACCAATTTAGAAGTATATGCAAAATTTATAATAACAAGATCTATGATGAAATGGTATCAACATAGGACATATGTGGCACCAGATATGTCTTGAGATTCTTATGAGATAAATGAGAAGAAAACATGCAACATGAGATGCTATAAACCTCAACTAAAATTACATGAGGCACAACATAAACATTTCAGAACTCTTCTTTCTGACATGTATGGGTCATTAATGTTATAAAATGAGAAAGATTAACAGGCCTCTACCATACCATTACATGTAAACATCATTATAGCTGCTGATATAGATGTCTATTTATTGACTTAACAATGATAAGGAATATGATCAAAACCTATATGACTCTTCAAACATTCAGAAGTTAATTAGAAAATCAAGTTTTTGCAGATGAACCACTCTAGAGAATTATTCAATGTATATATGCATATTCAAAATACAGAGAGTATTATATAAATCAGAAATTCAGATATAAATATGAAAAACTAAATAAATAAATAAGTAAAAGAGCTTACGAGGTGCCTTATCTGTGATACCAAGGTCACGACATAAATCAGTTGCGTGCTGAGGAACTATAGCAAGAAGATTTTGAAGCTCCTTCACATCATAAGTAGAGGTCAATTCAAACGCAGCAAGAAGCCGCAAAAAGCCCAAAACCTCCAACATATTCTCAGTCGCCACAGTCATCTTAGCCTTCCAATCAGCCGCCAACTTCACTGCTTCTTCTTTCACAAGAAGATTAATTTGTGGTGAGAATCTCTTTAAATCCTCCAACAAAAGAATGCAACTCCTTCTAATAACTCTCAAATCAAAATAAAACTCCCTGCTGTCCACAGTTGAATTTGAAGGGTAAAACCCCTGCATTGCATCCAAAACCAGTTTTGCTGGGTCTGATGAGGCTTGAAGAATAGCTCTCATTTGGCTACCAAGTAAATCAATTCTCTTCAAATGCTTTTTGATGAACAACTGCAAGCCTCTACCATTGCTACTGATGCTGGATCCAAATTGCTCAATCTTCACTTCAGAATCAAGGATATTAGCCTTCTCCTTTGATTTCAATTTTTGGGTTTGTTCTTCAGTGGACTTTTGAATTGACTCAGATTCTTTTTGCTTCTCTTGAAGCTCTCTGGCTTGTTGTTCAAGTTGCCTTTCTTTTATTTCAAGTTCATGGGAACATTCTTGTACCGACTTTACGAGTGACTCCACATGCTTTTCCCGTTCTTGTACCTTATTGAGGCATTCATTGACCCTTATATCAATCAAATTAAGTTCCTCAACTTCTGACTCAATTTGTTTCTCTTTCAGTTCAAGCTTGTCAAGAATCTCAACCCATCCTTCAAGTCCCCTCTCTTTCAACTCAAGTGTACAGGACCACTCCTCCATTGATTGCCTATGCAAACAAAAGTCTTTCACTTTCAAATCCATTTCCCTAATTATTTTCTCTTTTGAACTCAGTGCACTAGAACATTCCACAATCGATTGCTGGATCAAACAAAGTTTCTCCTCTTTCAATTTCATCTCTTTGTCCAATTCTTCAATTTGCACTTGTTCCAAATCATATTCTTTCTTACACTCCTCAACCGACTCCAAAATCTCATTTAATTGGTTCTCTTTCAATTCAGCAACCTCAATGCACTTGTCCAACACTCGTTGGACCCTTTTCACTTCCTCCTCCTTAAACTCAACCTCTTTTGACTTGTCTTTTACAGTATTCTCTACCCATTTCAATTTCCTTTTGCGCTCTTTAAAACGTTGTTGGGTCAAACCATACTCCCTCTCCTTGTCCCAAACTAATTTCTCAACTTCCCCTAACCGCTCGTTATGTTCATGAATCAAAGACTTAAGCGAAAGTAAGTGAGTCTCACCTTTTTCAATTTGTTGTCGTTGCTCTTGGATCAACTGCTCAATCTCATGCAAGGCGTTGGCTTTGGACTCCATCGCCAAGTTAAAGGTCGTTTCTTTCGCTTCCAACTTCTTCTCACGGCCATGGAGGTTCTGGAGTTGGGTCCGGAGCGAGCTCCGGAAGAAATCAAGGTGGTCGTCGAAGTGCTTCCACAGAAGGGTCAAGCTCTCCTCCTCTGCTTCGTCGATGCTGCTCTGCTTCTTCAACTCGGTCGACATTTCCGAATCCGATGAGGCCATCTTCTCCATTGTATAAAATAAGAACCCTAACTGTAAGGGAGTAAAGGAAATAGAAAACCCTAATGATGGCTAGTGGAGGAGGTGTCTCACACTGTCTCAGTCTCTCGCCTGTTCATTTTGTGTTAAGCCTGTCTCACAGAGAAGAAGGGAAATGCTGTTGGGAGTTGGGACCTTCCCAAACCAGAGTTTAGCATGCAAGATGCCACGTGTCCAACTTTTTCTAATCTTTTTTTGTTTTTTTTGGTCAAGAACTTTTTCAAATCTTGGTCTTGGTCTATTCCATTGATCAGTCTTTCTTTCCTGTTTGACTTTGAATTTTAGCGTTTAATCTCTTATTATTTTCTTTAACAAGTGATTACTGATTTGATTATGTTCTTATGCCTCCCTTCAGAAAAAAAAAAAAAAAAAAAAAAAAAAAAAAAAAAAAGAGAGAACAAACAAACGCTAAGCAAAAGGAAAAGGGTGAGTTCCATTAAAACTAATTATGTATTAGTTTCTTTTGTTTTCTCTCCTCTTACAAATCCTAACCATCCTAGCTCATTCATTAAACAAGATCTTAAGGCCTTCTTTCACAGAAAAATTGTTGATCCAAAAGGTGGCCCTGGAGTTCCAACTAAAAGACTATATCAATATAGGATTGTCAAATTAGGTTCACAGTAGAGTTTCTGTGCTGGGGCATGGGGTACACCTCCCAGGCTCCCACGCAACAAACTATGCTTACATTCATTTTAAAAGAGCATTAGAATCTGCATGACTACAATCAAGGTCAACCAAATATAACAAAAGAGCTTAGAGTGCACCATTCAGACATTGCCTTGAAAAATCATCACTATGCTGGAATCATATATCAGCCAAAGCCTAAAGCCATCCTATTAACAGTAAGCATGCACATTAAGGTTTTCAAAACATTTCAAGTACTCCATCTATGTCTAGGGTGTCTACAATAAACTCAGTCAAAATGTAAGTAATGCAACTTAGAAAGAGAGCAGCTGGCAACCTACCAAAAGCGTGTCATCAGTAAAATTAGGGGTGATTCAACGCTAATGCTAGAGGATGGTTTTCAGAATTACAATATACACTGGTTTAGTTAGGACCATAACGATGATGACTGGGCAAGTATTGATACGGATTATGCACTGCAGCATTCTGTATGGTACCAACATTAGCACCCATTTCATGGTGTCCATGATTTTCTGCAAACTGCCCAGGGTGTCCATTATTTTCTGCAAACTGCCCAGTCTGTCCAGAAATTTCATACAGAAATCTTGACTGCAGATAGACAGGAGTGAATGTTGGCAACGGATGGGGTCCAGCATCCGATACAGCTGCCCGATGACATATATTTTTCCGCTGTTGTGGTTGAAACTCAGAGGCAAAAGTGTTGCTACTACGTTTCTTCCCTTTTTCCTGCCCTTGTTTTTCAACATTGGAGGGAAGAAATGCTGCCGCAAGTCTCCAATTCTCCTTCAGTTTTTCCAGATGAACAATTTGTATTTCAATGCCCCTGGATGGGTATTCAGACTCGAGGTTGTAGTCTTTCACGCATTGAATCACAGCTCTTAGCACAGCAATTTGGTAGTCTACAACCATATCCTGTGAGCAAAAGTAAGCTTTCATAGATGTACATTTACAATGAGGATGGGGTCAAAGATTTAACTATTTAAGAAGAAAATATTGGATGTCCAAAGAAGTGCTAAGGTACCTTTTCATCAAGTGAAATCATTTCCCTGCAAACACTATTTGCATACGCCACATATGCTTCTAATAGTGGTACAGGGGGGTACTTGTCAATTAAATTGAAGGTGAAAATCAATCTAACAGCCTCTATCACTTGCTTCATTTCAATAAGATTCTGAATAAACTCTGCTACATGTAAAACAAAATTGCAGGATTCATCAAACTGCTCCAGAGAAGTTTCAAAAGGAGAATTGCCTGGTAACACCACCAAAACTTAAAGGTAATAAATATCAACAAATGCATAATTAACCAACGGAAGCATATTTATGATGAAAAAGAAGAAACTAGAACACAAATCATAATTACGCAAGGAAAACACAGAATACCTACCAGGAAAGAACATGCATTCATGAACTCTCATCCTAGGAGAGAATAACCGTTCCCAATCAACTAGATATCAAAATCAAACCAATCAAAGAAACATTTCCGAGGAAATTTACAAAGCTTCTAAACCACAATCATAAAACATCCCTTAAATAAGTCTGTAAATAATCTCTTCATTTTAAATTTTCCTAATACCTTATCCTGTGTCATGAAGTTTACCTTAGGTTTCTCAATCATCTTCAAGCCATTTGCTAATATTCAACCCATTAGCTTCTGAAGACAGCATAAAACCAACCCGAAGATAACTATCACACTAGCACAAGGGAGACAAGAATGGTATCTAGGACACTCATATTTACAAACACAAATAGACAAAATATTGTACATTACAGAAAGAAATATAATAGCCCACACCAAGAAATAAATAAGAGTGAACTTATTTTCCAAGAAACTTACCGGAGATCTTATCTGCTAAACCAAGTGTCCGACATAATTCTAGAGCCTGTTTATTTTGAGATATCCTCCCAAGAAGCACTGCAATCTCATCTCCATTGAATGCAAAAAGCAATCCATATGTAGCTATAAAATGCAAAAAGCCCAAAAGCTCCAATGAATTTTCAGTATTGGCTCCCATTCCTTGTTTCCACTGGATTGCTATCTTTATTGCATCTTTTTTCACACCAGGTTCAACATGCGGAGAGACTGTCATTAGCTGATCCAATAGGGAAATGTAACCCGACATGACAGTTGCTTTGAAACCAACATCTCCTTTTTTCCAGTATTCAACAAAAGATGTTTGCATCAAATCCAACACAAGTTTTGCCGGGTCTGATGAATATTGAAGAGCAGCCAAAGTTATTTTTTGTGTTAAATGATTCCCACTCAAATTCTCATTTAGAAAACCCTGAAAATTCCTCGCATCTGCGTTGGCTGTTAGTCTAACACTTGGAGAAGATGAAGTTGCTGCATTTTTTGCCAGAGAAGGTTCTGGTTCCTCAATTTCAACAGGGGAACAAATGGCGCTGCTCGCTATGCAATAGCAAGAAACAAAGAAAAGGCAGTAGACAGGTTAGTGGGTGATCATTCGTGAATTTAACATATCAAAATATTTTTATAGCATTATGTGCCATTTGTGCTTCAATTCAAGTGGTACATTGTGGGGTGGGGGTGGGCATGGCTACTAGGTTCAAATTTACCAACCAAAACAAAAGATAAAAAAGAAAAGGCCTGTTTTACATGTGTCAAAGAATAAGATGAATGGTATCAAAAGAAGAGCATATGTGGCACTAGATGTCAATTGAGATTCTTATGAGATAAACGAGAAAAAAACATGCAACATGAGATGCTATAAGCCTTGACTATAATCATACAATTACTCTATATATATATATATTTTATACAAACAAGAAATTCAGATATAAGTGTAAATATAAATAAATAAATATTGTACTAAGAGAAAATGAAATAAGTAAAAAGAGGTTACCTGGTGCCTTATCTGTGATACCAAGGTCCGGACATAATTCAGTTGCATGCTCAGGAACTATAGCAAGAAGAGTTTGAAGCGCATTCGCATCATAAGTAGAGGTCAATTCATATGCAGCAAGCAGGCGCAAAAAGCCCAAAACCTCCAACCTATTCTCAGTCGCCACTGTCATCTTAGCCTTCCAATCAGCCGCCAACTTCATTGCTTGTTCTTTCACCAAAGGACTAATTTGGGGTGACATTCTCTTTAACTCCTCTAACAAAAGAATACAACTTTTTCTAATAACATTCAACTCAAAATTAAACCTGCTGCTGTCCACAGTCGGGTTTGAAGGGTAAAACCCTTGCATTGCATCCAAAACCAAATTTGCTGGGTCTGGTGACCCTTGAAGAAGAGCTGCCAGTTCCATACCCACTGAATTAATTCTATTCAAACGCTCTTTCATGAACAACTGCAAGGCTCTACCATCCCTATTGATGCTGGATTGATTACTTGTGGATGGAGGAACAGTGGCATTGTTAGCAGGGATATGCTCCGAGTGCTCAATCTTCACTTTAAATTGTTTCTGCTTCAATTCAAGCTCTCTGGCCTGTTGTTCAAGTTGCCTCTCTTTTATTTCAAGTCTATGGGAACATTCTTGCACCGACTTTTCTATTGAATCCAAATGTTTTTCTCGTTGTTGTACCACATTGAAGCATTCATAGACCCTCTTCTCAATCAAATTAAGTTCCTCAACTTTTGACTCAAATTGTTTCTCTTTCTGTTCAAGCTTCTCAAACCATCCTTCAAGTTCCCTCCTTTTCAACTCAAGTTTACAGGACCACTCCACCATTGACTTCTTATGCAAACAAAAATCTTTCACTTTCATATCTATTTCCTTAACCATTTTCTCTTTTGAATCCAGTGTTTTAGAGCATTCCACTACCGATTCAGAAATCGAACAAAGTTTCTTCTCTTTCAATTGCATCTCTTTGTGACATTCTGCAATCAATCTTTTCGACACTTTAATTTTGTCACCTATCAATTCAAATATTTTCTTGCGCACATCAATGGACCCCAGAATTGCATTTAATTGCTTCTCCTTCAATTCAACATCCCCAGTGAACTTGCTCAACACTCGTTTGACCCTTTTGATTTCCCACTCCTTAGACTCAACCTCTTTCGACTTGTGTTTTAAAGTTTTCTCAGCAGTATTCAATTTCCTAGTTTTCTCTTTAAAACGATTTTGGATCAATTCATACTCCCTCTCCTTCTCCCCAACTAATTTTCCAACTTCCACCAACCTTTTCTCTTTAACATCAATCTCTTCGTTATATTCTTGAATCAATGAGTTAATCGAGTGCAATTGGTTCTTACCTTCATAAACTTGTTGTAGTTTCTCCTCGATCAATTTCTCAATCCCATGCAATTCTTTGGCTCTGGATTCCATCTCCGAATTAAAGTTCATACTTTTTTCTTCCAACTCCTTCTGACGCTCCTGGAGCTCTTGGAATCGGGTCTGGACCAAATCCCGAGTGGATTGAAAGCGCTCGTCGAGGTCCTTCCACAGCAGGGCCAAGCTCTCCTCTGCTCGACCGACATTGCTCTGCTTCAACTCCTCCGAAGCTTCCGAATCGGAGGCCATCTTCTCCATTTTCTTCAGTTCCTGCAGAACTTGATTGGCGGTGGAGTATGGAGAGCAAAACTTGAAGAAAATGAACAAACCCTAATGCCTAGTGAAGCAGCTTTCTGTCTCAGTCCTGCCACTTCTTCTGCATTTTCACAGAGGAGAGAAAGCGTTCTGCATTTTCACGTTCACGTACAGCACAAATAGAAACCGCGTGTTATTTCTGTACGGACAACAAAAGAGAATATCGGTTTTGATTGGCGCCACGCCGCCACGCAAGCATGCAAGGTGCCACGTGTCCAACCTTTTCCATTCTTGGTCCAATCGGTCTTTCCCTTTATGTTTGACTTTGTATTTAGCGCTTAATCTCTTCTTTTCTTTAATAAGTGGGTTGATTAAAACAATCTAGATCATGTTGTACATGTGTTATCCTATAGTCTGGTGAGATCCATTTACGTGAGTCCAATTTTTTTGCAATATAAACCAAATTGGTCTTTCTCTTTATGTTTTAGAATTTTTTTTTGGCCATATGTTCGACTTAGAATTTAACGTTTAATCACTTCTTTTCTCTATTAAGTGTTGAATTTTTAGAATCAGAACCAAATGAATTGATTATTGCCTTAAGAGAGAAGAACTTACCAGCAATAGCAGAGATGCCACCTGCTATCCCCTCCCCTCTTCTCTCTCATTCTCTTTCTCTCACTCTTTTTTTTTCTCTCTCTCTCTCTATCTCTCTCTCTATTTCTCTATTTCTCTCTCTCTAATTGAAATAACACATGTCTCTATAATAGGAACATGTAAGTTATTCTCGCCTTAAGAGATGTTTGTGGTATATTCTTGTTTGGGGATAAAGATGGAACAACAATTATTTTTGTGTGGATAGGTAAATTTCTCTCTCTTCTTTATTAGTTAGTTGAATATTTTGTTGTATTTATTACTAATAGTTGGTTAACTATTGTATTTATTACTAAGAGTAGGTTAACTATAGTTGTATTTAGAGTTAATTACACTTACACCCCCTGAGGTTTATTGTGTTTTCACATACATCCCCTGAGGTTTCAATAATTACACATACACCCCTTGAGGTTTCAAAACTGTTTCATATAACCCCCTATAGTGAGCAAAAAATGATGATAAATTATGCAAAAAGACATGCTAAGGGGTTAAATGGCCTAATAAGATTACTAAAAGTGTAAAGTCCAATCTCAATACAAATATTTTCATTTTTGTTTATTTATTTATTTCTCTTGTAGGGGGTTATATGCAATAGTTTTGAAACCTCAAGCAGTGTAAGTGTAATTAACTCTTGTATTTATTACCAAGAGTTGACATGTATTTACTACCAAGACCTAACTAGAGTTGTATTTATTACCAAGAGCTACCCATAGTTGTATTTGTTGGAAAGTAAGTCTTCCGTATTTTAGGGAGAATGTTTTCTTCCCTAAAACTCCTATTTATTTCTATTGCTTCAATGGAGGTATAAATAGGAATACAAGAATGAAATAAAACAAGATTACATAAAAGAAGAATTAATTACACTTACATTTCCTGAGGTTTATCGTTTTTTAACATACACCCCTTGGAATTTCAATAATTACACATACACCTCTGAGGTTTCAAAACCGTTGCATATAACCCCCTATATGAGATGAAAAATGATTAGAAATTATGCAAAAAAGCATGCTAAGGGGTAAAATGACCTAATAAGATTACTTAAGGTATAAGGTACAACCTCAATACAACTATTTTTTTTTCTTGTAGGGAGTTATATGCAATAGTTTTGAACCCTCATGGGGTATATGTGTAATTTTTGAAACCCTAGAGGGTATATGTGAAAAGACGATAAACTTTAGGGAGTGTAAGTATAATTAACTCCATAAAAGAAGGAAACATTCTTCCCTAAAACAGGGAAGAAAACATTCTCCCTAAAATAAGGAAGACTCACTTTCCAACAGTATTTATCATTACCGAAGAGTTAAACGATATTGCTAACGCACCACCACAGTGTGTAGAATCATCATCATCCTCTAAGCTTGTAGCTTGTAGTTTGTAGTCTTGTACATAGCGACCATCTCTATGTACAACACACAATACATTTGTGCTGTTTAAAAGGAGCATTAAATTCTGCATCGATGCGATCATGGACATCCAAACATAACACAAGACACAAGAGCTTTCAGTGCACGAATTAGAGACACTGCCTTGAAAAATTACCACTATGCTGTAAGCCTGTAACAATAATTTAACATATACATACGTTCTGACCTGGAATCATATAGCAACCAGCTTAAACCATCTAATAACATTAAACATCTATTCATGGTTTCAAAACATTCCAAGTACCCCATCTATGATTCTATGTCTAAGGTTTCTACAATAAAGTCAGTCAAAATAGATGCTTCTCCTAAATGGAGGTAATGTAACTCAAAAAGTAAGCAGGAAGGCACCCAAGCAAAGTTGCACCATCAATAGAATTAGGGGTAACGGTACCAAGATGGTAAGAATCAAAACTCATCAGCATTCTGTATGGCACCCAAATTAGGATCAATTTCAGTCATCATGATTATCTGCAAACTGCCTAGTCTGTCCAGAAATTTCATTCACCAATCTTGACTGCAGAAAGCCGGGGGGTCCAGCATCCGATAAGGCTGCCCCATGACGTACATATACTTCTCCGCTGTTGTTGTGGTTGAAACTCGGGGGCAAAAGTGCTGCTACTGCGTTTCTTCCCTTTTTTCTGCTCTTGTCTTTCAACATTGGAGGCAATAGATGGTGCCACAAGTCTCCGATTCTCTTTTAGTTTTTCCAGCCCAACTATTTGTACTTCAATGTCTCTAGATGGGTATTCAGACTCAAGGTTGTACTCTTTGATGCATTGAATCACAGCTCTGAGAACAGCAATTTTGTAGTCTACAACCATTTCCTGTGAGCAAAAGTAAGCTTTCATAGATGTACATTAACAGTGAGGATAGGGTCCAAGATTTAACTATTTAAGAAGAAGATATTGGATGTCCAAAGAAGTGCTGAGGTACCTTGTCATCAAGTGAATTCCTTTCCCTTAAAAAATTATTTGTATACTCCACATATGCTTCTAAGAGTGGTATAGGGGGGAACTTGTCAATTAACTTGAAGGTGAAAATCAATCTAACAGCCTCAATAAATTTATTCCTTTCAATAAGAGTTTGAATAAAATCTGCTACATGTAAAACAAAATTTCAAGATTAATCAAACAGCTTGAGAGAAGTTTCAAAAGGATAACTGCATGGTAGCACACCAAAACTTGAAGGTAATATGAACAAATGCATAATGGTAAATGGAACACAAACAGCACACTACAAAGGCTAATTTTCAAGAAACTTACTAGGGATTTTATCTGCAAAACAGAGTGTCTGAAAAACTTCTAGAGTCTGTTTATGCTGAGAAATCCTCCCAAGAAGCACTGAAATCTCACCTCCATTAAAGGTAGAAAGAAATCCATATGTAGCCATAAATTGTAAAAAACCCAAAACTTCCAATGAATTTTCAGCATGGGCTCCCAATTCTGCTTTCCACTGGATTGCTAGCTTCATTGCATCTTCTTTCACGTCAGGTCCAACATGCGGAGAGACTCTCATCAGTTGATCCAACAGGGAAATGTTACTCAACATGGCAGTTGCTTTGGAACCAACATCTCCTTTTGTCCAGTATTCAGCCAAAAATGTTTGCATCACATCCAACACAAGTTTTGCTGGGTCTGATGACCTTTCAGAAGTATCCGAAATTTCATTCCGCATTAAATGATTCCTTGCATCTGTGGTGGAAATTATCTGAGTTTTCGAAGAAGAAAAAGTTTCTGCATTTTTTGCCAGTGAAGATTCTGGTGTCTCAATTTCGACTGGGGAGCAGATGATGCTGCTTGCTATGCAATTGTAAGAAACAAAGAAAAGGCAGTAGAAGGGTTAGTGAGTAAATTAATTAATCATGAATTCAACATATCAAAATATATTTTAGCATTATGTGGCCACTTGCGCTTTGGCTCAAGTGGTAAGGTGTGGGGTGGGGTGGGGTGGGCATGGCTATTAGGTTCAAATCTTACCAAGCAAAGCTAAAAAAAAATAAGAAAAGGCTGTTTCACATATGTCAAAGAATCAGATGGTATTATGTGCAAATTGGAGATAAAGACTGTCTAAAAGACCAATTTAGAACTATATGCAAAATTTTCAATAACAAGATCTATGATGTTATGGTATCAACAGAAGATTATATGTGGCACCAGATATGTCTACTGAGATTCTTATGAGATAAATGAGGAGAAAATATGCAACATGAGATGTTATAAACCTCAACTATAATCACTCAATTTGTTTGTTTTTGTTTTTTTAGCTGTAAAAAGAAGCTCACATGAGGCACAACAGGAACATTTCAGAACTTTTCTTTTAGACATTTGCTGGGTCATCAATGTTATAAACATCCCATGACATGTAAAGGGCACATTGTAGCTGCTGATATAGATGTCTATTTATTGACTTAATAATGACAAGAAATATGAGAATAACCCATTTGACTCTTCAAACGTTCAGTAGGAATCAGAAAATCAAGTTTTTGCAGACGGTCCACTCTAGAGAATAATTCAATGTATATATACATATTCAAAATAAAGAGAGTATTATACAAATTTTCAGAAGTAAATATGAAAAAATAAAAAGAGCTTACCAGGTGCCTTATATGTGATACCAAGGTCCTGACACAATTCAGTTGCATGCTCAGGAACTATAGCAAGAAGAGTTTGAAGCTCGTTCACATCATAAGTAGAAGTCAATTCATATGCAGCAAGCAGGCGCAATAAACCCAGAACCTCCAACCTATTATCAGTCGCCCCTGTCATCTTAGCCTTCCAATCAGCCGCCAACTTCATTGCTTGTTCTTTCGCCAAAGGATTAATTTGGGGTGACATTCTCTTTAACCCTTCTAACAACAGAATACAACTTTTCCTAATAACATTCAACTCAAAATCAAACTTCCTGCTGTCCACAGTCGGATTTGAAGGGTAAAACCCCTGCATTGCATCCAAAACCAAATTTGCTGGGTCTGGTGACCCTTGAAGAAGAGCTGCCAGTTCCACACCCACTGAATTAATTCTATTCAAATGCTCTTTCATGAACAGCTGCAAGGCTCTACCATCAATATTGATGCTGGATGGATTACTCGCGGACAGAGGAAAAATGGCATGGGCAGCAGGGCTATGCTCCCCATGCTCAATCTTCACTTGAGAAGCAAGGATATTAGCCTTCTCCTTGGATTTTTTCATAGAGTCGAATTGTTTCTGTTTCAAGTCAAGCTCTCTGGCCTGTTTTTCAAGTTGCCTTTCTTCATTTCAAGTCCATGGTAACATTCTTGTACCGACTTTTCGAGTGAGTCCAAATGCTTTTCTCGTTCTTGTACCTCAGTGAGGCATTCATTGACCCTCTTATCAATCAAATTAAGTTCCTTAACTTTTGACTCAATTTGTTTCTCTTTCAGTTCAAGCTTCTCAACCCATCCTTCAAGTTTGCTCTCTTTCAATTCAAGTTTATGGGACCACTCCACCATTGATTTCTGAAGCAAACAAAAATCTCTCACTTTCAAATCAATTGCCTTAATCATTTTTTCTTTTTCATCCAGGTTTTTGGAGCATCCCGCTATCGATTCCTCAAATAAACTAAGTTTCTCCGCTTTCAATTTCATCTCGCTGTCCCATTCTTCCATTGCCTTTGCGTCACTATCATTTGCTCTTGTTTGAAATCATATTCTTTCTTGCGCTCCTCAATCGACCCCTGAATCAAATTTAGTTGCCTCCTTTGAATTCAATCTCCCCACGGGACTTGTTCAACACTCGTTTAACCCTTTGGATTTCCCTCTCCTTATAGTCAAGCTCTTTCGACTTGTCTTTTAAAGTTTTCTCAACCCATTTCAATTTCCTCCCCTTGACCCCAACCAATTTCCCAGCTTCCTCACACAGACTCTTTTTACATCGAAGCTCTTCACTATATTCTTGAGTCAATGACTGAATCGAAAGCAAGTCATTCTTACCTTTTTCAGCTTCTTGTTGCCTCTCTTGGATCAACTTGTCTATTTCATGCAATTTTTTGGCTTTGGACTCCATCTGCGAGTTAAAAGTGGTCTCTTTTACCTCCACCCGCTTCTCCCGGAAGGCGACGTCCTTCTCACGGTCCTCGAGCTCTCGGAATCGGATCTGGAGCGAGTTCTGGGTCGATTCAAAGTGTTCGTCAAGGTCCTTCCACTGCAGCGTCAAGCTCTCGTACGCTTTGCCGATTTTGCTCTGCTTCAGCCGCGACATTTTCAACTCCGACGCTATATAGTCCATTCTCTGGTGCTCTGCAAAAACCCCCCAACTGTACGAACGTAGTGGTGGTGACGAAAATACAAAACCCTAATGGCTAGTGGAGGTGCCTCTCACTCTTTCGCCAGCCCACCCTCTCGCTCACAGAGACAAGCAGAGAAAGCGTTCAGCATTTCACGTTCACGTATAGCGTAAAACTAGCAACCAAGTCGTACGGACCATAAGAAAATTAGAGCTCTCTCATTGGTACAACGCAGGCATGCAAAATGCCACGTGTCCAACTTTTTTCTAATCTTGGCCTAATCGGTCTTTCCCTTTTGTTTTGTTTAATAAGTGATTTATTATGCTATCACCGTTTACCACCTTAATATTACAATTATACACTAAATATTGTTTGGGATTTCAAATTTGGATCCAGATGTGGCAGCATATATCTTGGTGTTTTACTATGTGAATAAATGGGTCACAAAGCACCATTTTTAAGTCTGCGCCACATAATTTGAGATCCAAAATTAAACACAATTTTAGGATCTTTAACAATATTATTATTGACTTACTACCCTTTTTTTCATTTTCGCTTTTGATTAGTGGGTTCTAGTGTTGTATGAATTTTCACTCTTTTTTGTATGTTTGTTATTTCTGCTTCTAACATATGTGTTAACAAAAGTAGCTGGCTTATCCAACCCAACAAAAAAAAAAAACAGAGACTAATACTTTAGTTGATATGATATCTTGTGACGGAAATTACATTTTAGTAATGAAATTACTTGACTTTTTAAAAATCAGAAGCAAATGAATTGGTTATTTCCTTCAGAGGTGTTTATGGTCTATTCCTTTATTCCTATATATGGTCTATTCTTGTTTGTGATTAGAAATGGAACAAAAAGGATTTTTGTGTGTGGATAGGTAAATTTTTCTCTCTCCATAATTAGTTAGTGGAATATTTGGTTGAATTTATTACTACGAGTTAATTATAGTTGTGTTTATTACTAAAGGTAATAGCCTAATAGGGAATGAAAACTCACGGCGCCCAACAGATTTGATCATGCAAAGCATATATGGGTTTAAACTACACTACAGTTCACAACCATATCTCTCAAGCTAGCTCGTACAACATAACATGTTTCTCCTCTCCACGTAAAAATGCATTAGTGCTGCATCAGTGCTGACTGCTGAGGCATGGGGTACAAGTACAATACACAAATTGAATTGTACATCAATGCAATCATGGTCATCCAAACATAACAAAAGAGCTTTCAGTGTGCAAATCAGAGACACTGCCTTGCAAAATCATCACTATGCTGTACAAGAATCTAACATAAAATGTCCTGACCTGGAATCATATAGCAGCTTAAACCATCCTATTCATGATTTCAAAACATTCGGAGTACTATATCTCTGTGTGACTCTGTCTAAGGTTTCTACAATGAAGTCAGTAAAAACAGGTGCTTCTCCTAAATGGATGTAATGTAACTCAGAAAGTAAGCAGTCTGGCACCCTAGCAAATTTCAACATCGATAGAATTTGGGGTAACGGTACGAAGATGGTAAGAATCGAAACTGATCAGCATCCTGTATAGCACCAAGATTAGGACCTATTTCAGAGTCATAGGAAGCCATACCAAACTGCCGAGGGTGTCCATGATTTTCTGCAAACTGCCCAGTCTGTCCAGAAATTTCATGCACCAATCGTGACTGCAGATAGCCGGGGATGAAGGTTGGCAATGGATGGGGTCCAGCATTCCATACGGCTTCTCGATGGCATATATTTCTCTGCTGTTGTTGTGATTGAAACTCGGGGGCAAAAGTGCTACTACTGCGTTTCTTCCCTTTTTCCGGCTCTTGTCTTTCAACATTAGAGGCAATTGATGGTGCCGCACGTCTCCAATTCTTCCTCAGATTTTCCAGCCCAGCTATTTGTATTTCAATGTCTCGGGATGGGTATTTAGACTCAAGGTTGTAATCTTTGATGCATTGAATCACAGCTCTGAGAACAGCAATTTGGTAGTCTACAACCATATCCTGTGAGCAAAAGTAAGCATTCATAGATGTACATTTACAATGAGGATGGGGTCCGAGATTTAACTATTTAAGAAGAAGATATTGGATGTCCAAAGAAGTGCTGAGGTAGGTACCTTTTCATCAAGTGAAATCCTTTCCCTGCACATTTCCCTGCAAATATTATTTGTATACTCCACATATGCTTCTAAGAGTGGTACAGGTGGGAATTTTTCAATTAGCTTGAAGGTGAAAATCAATCTAACAGCCTCAATCAATTTCTTCCTATCAATAAGATTCTGAATAAAATCTGCTACATGTAAAACAAAATTGCAGGATTCATCAAACTGCTCCAGAGAAGTTTCAAAAGGAGAATTGCATGGTAGCACCACCAAAACTTAAAGGTAATATTAACAAATGCATAATGGTAAGTGGAACACAAACAGCACACTATGGAAGCTAATTTTCAAGAAACTTACCGGGGATTTTATCTGTAAAACAGAGTGACTGACAAAATTCTAGAGTCTGTTTATGTTGAGAAACCCTCCCAAGAAGCACTGCAATCTCATCTCCATTAAAGGAAGAAAGCAATCCATATGTAGCAATAAAATGCAAAAAACCCAAAACCTCCAATGAATTTTCACCATGGGCTACCAATGCTGCTTTCCACTGGATTGCTAGCTTCATTGCATCTTCTTTCACATCAGGTCTAACATGCGGAGAGAGTCTCATCAGCTGATCCAATTGGGAAATGTAACTCAGCATGGCAGTTGCTTTGGAACCAACAACCCTTTTTGTCCAGTATTCAGCAAAAGATGTTTGCATCACATCCAACACATTTTTTGCTAGGTCTGATGACCTTTCAGAATTATCCGAAGGTTCATTTTGTATTAAATGATTCCCACTCAAATGCTCATCTAGAAACCCTTGCAAATTCCTTGCATCTGTGGTGGAAATTAACTGAAGATTCGGAGAAGAAAAAGTTTCTCCATTTTTTTCCAGTGAACACTCTGGTGTCTCAATTTCGATAGGGGAGCAAATGATGCTGCTTGCTATGCAATTGTAAGAAACAAAGAAAAGGCAGTAGAAAGGTTAGCGAGTAAATAAATCATGAATTTGACATATCAAAAAATATTTACAGCATTATGTGCCACTTGTGCTTTGGATCAAATGGTAAGGTGTCAGGTGGGGGTGGGAATGGCTATTAGGTTCAAATCTTACCAACCAAAACTAAAAATAAATAAGAAAAGGTTGTTTCACATATGTCAAAGAAAAGAAATGGTATTACGTGCAATTTGGAGATAAAGACTGCCTAAAAGACCAATTTAGAAGTGTATGCACAATTTGCAATAACAAGATCTATGATGATATGGTATCAACAGAAGAGAATTTGTGGCACCAGATATGTTTACTGAGATTCTTACGAGATAAATAAGAAGAAAACCTGCAACATGAGATGCTATAAACCTCAACTATAATCACCCAAATTTTTTATCCCACTGCCAAAAGAAGCTCACATGAGGCACAACATGAACATTTCAGAACTTTTCTTTCAGACATCTATGGGTCATTAATGTTATAAACATCCCATGAAATATAAATGGCATTGTAGCTGCTGATATAGATGTCTATTTATTGACTTAACAATGATAAGAAATATGATATATAACCCATATGACTCTTCAAACGTTCAGTTGTTAATCAGAAAATCAAGGTTTTGCAGACCGTCCACCCTAGAGAATAATTCAATGTATAAATTACATACCCAAAATAAAGAGTGTAATATACAAATAAGAAATTCAGATGTAAATATGAAAAAAAAATAAAAAGAGCTTACCAGGTGCCTTATTTGTGATACCAAGGTCTCGACATAACTCAGTTGCATGCTCAGGAACTATAGAAAGAAGACGTTGAAGCTCCTTCCCATCATAAGCATTGGCCAATTCATATGCAGCAAGAAGCCACAAAAAACCTAATTCCTCCAACCTGTCCTCAGTCGGCACTGTCATCTTAGCCTTCCAATCAACCGCCAACTTCATTGCTTGTTCTTTCACCAAAGGATTAATTTGGGGTGACGTTCTCTTTAACTCCTCTAACAAAAGAATACAACTCTTTCTAATAACTCTCAACTCAAAATCCCTGCTGTCCACAGTCGGATTTGAAGGGTAAAACCCTTGCATTGCATCTAAAACCAAATTTGCTGGGTCTGGTGACCCTTGAAGAAGAGCTGTCATTTGTATACGCACTAAATTATATCTCTCCACATGCTCTTTCATGAACAGCTGCAAGGCTCTACCATCCCTATTTGCAGACTGAGGAACAATGGCATTGTTGGAAGGGATATGCTCCCCATGCTCAATCTTCACTTGAGAAGCAAGGATATTAGCCTTCTCCTTGGATTTTTGAATAGACTCGAATTGTTTATGCTTCAATTCAAGCTCTCTGGCCTGTTTTTCAAGTTGCCTTTCTTCCATTTCAAGTGCATGGGAACATTCTTGTACTGACTTTTCGAGTGAGTCCAAATGCTTTTCCCGTTCTTGTACCTTATTGAGGCATTCATTGACCCTCTTATCAATCAAATTAAGTTCCTCAAATTTTGACTCAATTTGTTTCTCTTTCTCTTTCAGTTCAAGCTTTTCAACCCATCCTTCAAATTCCCTTGCTTTCAATTCAGGTTTACAAGACCACTCCACCATTGATTTCTTATGCAAACAAAAATCTTTCACTTTCAAATCCAATTCCTTAATCATTTTCTCTTTTAAATCCAGTGTATTAGAACATTCCACTATTGATTTCTCAAACGAACTAAGTTTCTCCTGTTTCAATTTGATCTCCTTGTCACATTGTTGAATCAACCTTTGCGCCACTTTAATTTGCTCTTCTTTCAGATCAAATTCCTTCTTGCGCACCTGAAATTCCTTCTTTTTCAACTCAACATCCTCACTGTACTTGTCCAACACTCGTTGAACCCTTTTGACTTCCTTCTCTTTACACTCAACCTCTTTAGCCATGTCTTCTAAAGTTTCCTCAACCCTATTCAATTTCCTAGTTCGCTCTTTAAAACGATTTTGGATCAAATCATACTCCTTCTCCTTATCCCCAACCAATTTCCTAGCTTCCTCAAACAGCTTCTCTTTAGCTCTAAGCTCTTCACTATATTCTTGAGTCAATGACTGAATCGAAAGCAACTTGTTCTCACCTTTTTCAGCTTCTTGTTGCCTCTCTTGGATCAACTTCTCGATTCCATGCAATTTTTTGGCTTTGGACTCCATCTGCGAGTTGAAGGTGTCCGCTTTTTCTTGCAACTGCTTCTCTCGGTCCTCGAGCTCCTTCAATCGGGTCTGGAGCGAGTTCTGGGTGGACTCATAGTGATCGTCGAGGTCCTTCCACTGCATCGTCAAGCTCTGGTACGTTTTGCCAATGTTGCTCTGCTTCAACCGCGACATTTTCAAATCCGAGGCTATCTTCTCCATTCTCTGCTGCGCTGCAAAAACCCCAACTGTACGGACGTAGTGGTGGTGGAAGTTGAAGAAAGAACGAAACCCTAATCGCTAGTTGAGGTGTCTCAGTCTCAGGCCAGCCCAAATGGGACTTCACTTTCTAAAACCCTCTCACAGAGAGAAGCAGAGAAAGCGTTCTGCATTTCATGTTCACGTATAGCATAAAAATAGCAACCAAGTCGTACGGACCAGAAGGAAAATAGAGGTTTCTGATTGGGACCACGCAAGCATGCAAAATGCCGCGTGTCCAACTTTTTCCAATCTTGGCCTAATCGGTCTTTCCCTTTCTGTTTGACTTGGAATTTCTTAATATTATAAGTATAGAATGAAAAATGTTTGGATCCCAAATATGTGTCTTATTTGATCCAAATAATGTGGAAGTATATTGTACTCATTTATATAGACAAAATAAACTTATATATTAATATATGCATCATTACCACATAGTTTGAGACCCAAATTTGAAATATAATTTTAGGATGTAACAGTATTCTTATTGACTTACTACCATTTTTTTTAATTCTTATGTAACAGTATTCTTATTGACCCAAATTTGATTAGTGGCTTTTTTTTCTTTTTGCTTTTGATTAGTGGGTTGATGGTTTCTAGTGCTTTTTGAAAAATTAATTGCTGTGTGGATAGGTGAATTTCTCTCTCTTCATTAATAGTTGGTGGAATATTTGGTAGAATTTATTACCAAGAGTTACCATAAATGTATCTATTACTAAAGGTTAATCCACAGAGGGAATGAATACTTGATGCTTCATGCGTTGGAAAACCAACCGACAATCCTCCACTAAGGAGGAAATTTGATAATGCAAAGCATATGGGTTTAAAGTTTAAACTACACTAGAGTTCACAACAATATCTATCGAGATTGTACAACATAGCATGCTTCTCCACATAAAAATGCAATACCAGTGCTGCATGCCTTGGAATAGCATCACTATGCAGTACAATAATCTAACAACATAAACGTCCTGAGCTGGAATCATAGAGCAGCTTAAATCGTACTATTCATGGTTTCCAAACATTCCAAGAACTCCATATATGTCTAAGGTTTCTACAATAAATTCAGTATAAACAGGTGCTTCAATTCTCCTAAATGGATGTAATGCAACTCGCAAAGTAAGCAGGCTGGCACCCTAGCAAAGTTGCACAATCAATAGAATTAGGGGTGACGGTATGAAGATGGTAAGAATCGAAACTGATCAGCATTCTGTATGGCACCAAAATTAGGAGACTGACCAAAGCATCTGTAATATGCATACAGCCTAGATGACGAACTTGATAGTGGATAGCCAGGGGTGAAAGTTGGCAATCCATAGGGTGGTCTAGCAGCTGAAACCGATGTCCGATGACTTTTATTCATACACTGTTCTGGTTGAAACATGGTACTACGTTTCTTCCCTTTTTTGTGCTCTTCTTGCTCAACCTTGGAGGCAAGAGATTTTTTCTGTTCTTGTTTTTCAACCTTGGAGCCAGGAGATTTTTTCTGTCCTTGTTGTTCAACCGTGGAGGCAACTGATATTTTCTGCTCTTCTTGTTCAACCATGGAGGAAAGAAATTTTTTCTGCTCTTGTTGTTCAACCTTGGAGGCAGGGGACGGCACTGGACATCTCTGGTCCTCCTTTAGTTTCTCCAGCGAAACTATTCGTATTTCAATGTTCCTGGATGGGTATTCAGACTCGAGGTTGTAGTCTTTGATGCATTGAATCACAGCTCTTAGATCAGCTATTTGGTCGTCTAAAACCTTATCCTGTGACCAAAACAAAAAAAGTAAGCTTAAATAGATGTACATTTACATTGAGGATGGTCAAGGATTTAACTATTTAAGAAGCAGATATTTGATGTACAAAAAAGAAGAGCTATGGTACCTTTTCATACTCCATTGCATTCTCCACATATTCTTCTCAGAGTGGTACTGGGGGAAACTTGTCAATTAAATTGAAGGTGCAGATCCCAGATGGCCTTAGCAGTGGAGTGACCGACAGTCATAGCAAGAATGGGCTCGGAGAGGGTGGAGTTAAGATAGCTAACCACCAATTGGTCATTCTGAAACCATGTAAGATACGCAGGATTAGGTTGAATAGGATGACCATCAGTAGAAGGAAGGAAAGCCAAAGGAGCCTCACAAGTACCATCCACATACTTCCAGAGACCATGACCCACAAGAAACGGGCGAAGAAGGCTCTCCCAAATCAGATAATTGCTTTCGGTGAGTTTGAAGAAGTGACCCACATTCGGGCCAGGGAGGGAGAGGGGAGCAGCAGCCGAGAGAGGAGGAATAGGTTCGGAGGAGGCTGAAGTCGTCATGGGAAGAAAAAGAAAGAGACAAGGGTTTTAGGAAATAAAAGAGGAGACTAGGGTTTAGTTCGTGAGAACCTCTGATACCATGTAGAAGATTATGATTGAATGGCTTATCTTTATTGATCATACGTGCACATATTTATACAAGAGAGAGACTTGGTTTACAAGAAATCAGAAAACAATATACAAGGAATCCTAAGAGAATACAACTAGAATACTAGTCGGGTGAGGAATACTTGAGTGCCAAGGGAACTTGCTTAACAAACAGCCTCAATCAGTTGCTTCCTTTCAATAAGATTCTGAGTACAATCTGCTACATAGTCTACATGTAAAACAAAATTGAAGGACTTACCACACAGATCCAGAGAATTTTCAACGAGGATTGCATGGTAGCACAACCCAAACTTATATAATGTACTGTTGGCAAATGCATTAACAA
The DNA here is from genome assembly GCA_003254865.1 of Dryas drummondii. Lineage (NCBI taxonomy): Eukaryota > Viridiplantae > Streptophyta > Magnoliopsida > Rosales > Rosaceae > Dryas > Dryas drummondii. The sequence continues at coordinate 1,982,680 of QANW01004277.1, forward strand.
AAGAAGGCATATTTAAGATGGCCAAGAAGAAGTAAGAAGTCTAGGAGTCACAATTTTTAACACGACTTGAACCTCACATAAAATTAGGGGTTTGGATTGACTATTACTTGACATTAATCCATCCACTAACACAATTACTAAAGGGGTTGGATTAGTGGCAAATACGACTCCGATTTTGATACGATAAACCCGTTTGTCTACTATTATATGAAGAAAACGATTAATCTTTTGTTCATTTCCTAATATGTACTTTATGAATTCTTAAACACATATAGGATTTGCATGATTTTGTTAAGGTCAAGGGGATTTTCCTTTGTCTCAAGGTAGAACCTTATTAGTCTCAAGGTGCACCTTGCACCACTGTATACCTCAAGGTCCGCCTTGAGGCATCCCAAGGTCCTAATACCTTATATCATGAAGTCTATATGAGGTTTCTAAAACACCTTGAAGCCATTTGCTAATATTCAACCCATTAGCTCATGAAGGCAGTATAAAACCAACCAAAATATAATTATCACCCTAGCACAACGACACACAAATGGCATCTAGGGCACTCATATAGCCAAATTTATGTAAATTTCAGAAGATATTAAATAGCATACCGAGAAATAAACAAGAGTAATGGTAAGTGGAACACAAACAGCATACTATGAAAGCTAATTTTTAAGAAACTTACCACTCAAATGCTCATTTAGAAACCCCTGCAAATACCTTGCATATGGGGTGGCAGTTAGTTGAAGATTTGGAGAAGAAAAAGTTGATGCATTTTTGGGCAGTGAGGGTTCTGGTTTCTCAATTTCGACAGGGGAACAAATGGTGTTGCATGCTATACAATCGTAAGAAACAAGGAAAAATGCAGTAGAGAAGTCAGTGAGTAGGTATTTCTAAGTTTAACATATCAAAAGATATTCATAGCATTATGTGCCACTTGTGCTTTGACACAAGTTTAAAGGTATGGGGTGAAGGGATTGACATAGCTATTAGGTTCAATCATACCAACAAAAAACTATATATAAATAAGAAAAGGCTTGTTTTGCATACTTGAAAGAATTAGATGGTTACTTGCGGACAGAGGAACAATGGCATTGCTAGCAGGGGTATGTTCCAATTGTTTCTGCTTCAATTCAAGTTCTTTGGCTTGTCGTTCAAGTTGCCTCTCTTTTATTTCAAGTCCATGTGAACATTCTTGTACTGACTTTTCAAGAGAATCCAAATGCTTTTCGTGCTCTTGTATCGATTTTTCGAGTGACTCAAAATGTTTCTCTTTCAACTGAACCTCATTGATTGAGGCAATCATTGACCCTCTTATCAGTCAAATTAAGTTCCTCAACTTTTGACTCAAGTTGTTTCTCTTTCAGTTCAAGTTTACTGGACCATTCCACCATTGATTTCTCAAACAAACAAAAATCATTCACTTTCAAATCCATTGCCTTAATCATTTCTTCTTTTGAATCCAGTGTATTAGAGCATTTCTTCTTTTCTCCTCTTTCACTTTCATCTCTTTCTCACATCCTTCAACCAATCTTTGGGCAGCTTTAATTTTCTCTTCTTTCCAATCAAGTTATTTCTTGCTCATCTCAATCGACCCCATAATCGCATTTAATTGCCCCTCTTTCAACTCAATATCCTCAGCATACTTGTTCAACACTCGTTGAACCCTTTTGACTTGTTCCTCCTTAGACTCAACCTCTTTCCACTTGTCTTCTATAGTTTTCTCAACCCAATTCAATTTCCTTGTGCGCTCTTTGAAACGTTTTTGGACCAAATCATAATCCCTCTCCTTCTCCCCAACCCATTTCTTAACTTCCTTCAACCGCTTCTCCTTAACTTCAATCTCTTCGTTATATTCATGAATCAATGACTTAAGCGAATGCAAGAGGTTCTTACCTTCACCAACTTGTTGTAGTTTCTCTTCGATCAATTTCTTGATTCCATGCAATTCTTCGGCTCTGGATTCCATCTCCGAGTTGAAGTTGACCTCTTTGGTTTCCAGCTCCTTCTGACGCTCCTGGAGCTCTTGGAATTGGGCCTGAAGCGAGTTCCGGGTTGATTCAAAGAGGTCCTCGAGGTCTTTCCACTGCAGGATCAAGCTCTCGTACGCTTTGCCGATGTTGCTCTGCTTCAGCTCCGACATTTCCAAATGTGAGGCCATCTTCTCCGTTGTCAGCTGCGCCTGTGAACACCCTAATTGTACGGACGTAGTGGTGGTGGAGGATACCTTGATCACTTCTCACAGAGAAGAAGAAGAAGAAGAAGAAGAAGAAGAAGAAGAGAAGAGGAGGAAGCGTTCGGCGTTCCACTGAAAGCATGCAATTTGCCACGTGTCCAAACAGAGGCTTTTCTTTGCTTAATCTCTTCTTTAACGATCTAATCTCTTCTTTTGTTTAACAAGTTATTTGATTATGTTATTCCTTGTACGAATCGGGACAATTAAATCCCCCATTTCAAAAATTCTTAGAAGAGTGGGTTTAATTTTGAATAATGAAAACTTCCACATTATTTTTTTTTTATCGAAAATAACTTGCTTGTTCTTGTAATAGATATAGACTGGTGTCAAAGCAGAAAAAGAATGAAAGGAGAGAGAGGGAAAGAAAATGAGTGAGAGAAAAAAAAAAGAGCCAATGAGAATAAGGGGAGGGAGGCCACCTCTTCCTATCCCTGAAATAGGAAAGTTTCTCTTTTTTTTTTTAGGCTTAATTATTGATTTATCACAAAAAATTGTAACTCATTCTCATATTACTACATGAAAATTTTTTTGTCCGAGATTAGCACATATAACTTATATTCATATTCCATTTTATCTTATTCCGTCAAAAATTTCGTTAAAAATGTTGACTTGGCTATTAATGCTGACGTGGCACGCTAAATATGCGTCACGTGTCACATATTTGTTTTTATTTTCTTATTTTTACAAATTTTAAAAATTAATTAAAAATAACTTCGAATTTAGAAAAATACACAGAAAATTCCTACGGACTCGTCTTGATTAGTACTAATTTATTATAGGGTCAAAATACCAATTTTCTCTCTAAAAGTTTTCAGAAAATTTGGGAAGTCCAAATTTATTTCTAGACAATTAAAATAAATTTCCCTCTATTAAATAAATTTTAGAATTTTCATAAAGTCTCGGACGAATTTTCAAAAATATTTTGGAAATTACCAAAAGCTTTTTTTAGAGAGTTATTTTGAGACTTTACAGAAAGTTTAGAATTTATTTTATAGAGGGAAATTTGTTTTCCTCTAAGACCGAGAGGTCTTTTGGGTAGCAAGTGTTCACGAGAAATGTATTGTTAATTTTTAGAAGACTAACAGTGCAGACTTCATATTTTTTGGAGTTCGGGAAATTATCTTATGAATTTTCAAAGAATCTAGAGTATTTTAATTTTCTAGAAATAAATTTGAACTTTCCAAATTTTTTGGAATTTTTAGAGGAAAAATTGGTATTTTGACAGTATAGTAAATTAGTACTAGTCAAGACGAGTCCATAGGAATTTTCCGTATATTTTTCTGAGTTCAGAGCTATTTTTAATTAATTTTAAAAGTTTATAAAAATAGAAAAATACAAGAAAAAATATGACACGTGGCACACATCCAGCACGCCACGTCAGCAATAACGGCCAAGTCAGCATTTTTAACGGAATTGTTGACGAAATAAAGTAAAATGAGACATAGATATAAGTTATAGGTGGTAATTTGGGATAAAAAAACTTTCAGGTGGCAATATGAGAATAAGTTACAGTTTTAGGTGGTTAATGAATAATTAAGCCATTTTATTAAGCACTCTCACATCATTTGTTTAACAAAATTTAGTAAAAAAAATATAGTGAGTGTAGTTGTTGCAAAGAATAATGGGATTGATGCCCCTATTTGTTTTTAAGTAGTCCTGATCTGGAATAGATCCATTGGATCAGCTTAAGAAGGAGTTTTGAACACAGTTTGTCTCATGTCCAACAGTCGAAAGACCAATATGTTTGGCAGTAGTGCTGTGAAGATCAAGTAGCTGGATTAGATATTAGGGTTTAGATATATGCATTGTAGTTTCAATTAACACTCACAAGGTTGATGCATTCACCAGTACTACGTACATTCAGGAATTAATATCCTCTCTTGGTACATTAATCTAGTAAAGTAAAGAAATAGTTATGACATATATGCATAACTTGGTTATTTTCTATATGCTAATTCATGGTTATCCTCTCTGGGTACATCATGTATATATCAACTTATTAACTAACATTGATCTTTAATGTTATGTATTTGTTGACCTTGATAAAATGAAGTACTCAGGAAATTAAGAAAAACATGTAAAATAATAGATGGGAATGTATCTTAATTAGTGTTACCAAGGTGACAGGTTTGATGTGGTCGGTTGTGAGATCAAATTGGAGCTCACCGGACTCCTGAAGCTGTAGAAGCACATCAACTAGATCTTCGATCTGTAGCATACATTCATACCTCATGATGGTTCGTCGTTAATGGTCTTTCTAGTATGTTTCATTTTGTGATTATTGATGATCTCATCAAGAATGCTGTCAACCGAAGAAAATAGCTGACTAATTATTTTGGGTGGTATGATATCTTGTGACGCAGAATACAGTTTAATAATTAAATTACTAATTTTTTTGAAAAATCAGAACCAGATGAATTGATTATTGCCTTAAGAGGCGTTTATGGTCTATTAAAGATTGGATTATAAAAAAAAATTGTGTGGATAGGTAACAGATATGAGACACTGCCTTGAAAGGGATTAACGTTAAAGCATGGAATCATATAACAGCTAAAACCATCCTATTAACACTAAACATGTACAATCAGGTTTTCATAACATTCGTACCCATCTATGTCAAAGGTTTGTACGATGAAGTCAGTCAAAATAGCTGCTTCTCCTAAATAGATGCAATGCAACTTTGAAAAGAAAGCAGGCTGGCAACCTACCAAAGTTGCACCATCAATAAAATTAGGAGTAAGGATACGAGGATTGTAAACCATAATCAGCACTGTGCACTGGGACTGGGTTTTCTGAATTTCCGTATCTAGGAGGGCAGGGAAAGAATTGATACGGGTGATGCATTCCAGCATTCTGTATGGCACCAAAATTAGCACCATTTCCATAGTTGTTGGCATTCATACCAAACTGCCCAGGATATCCATAATTTTCATATGGCCAAGAGGACGAACATGGTGGCGGATAGCCAGGGGTGAAAGCTGGCAATTCATAGGACGGTCCTGCAGCAGCTGATATGCATGTCTGATGACATTTATTTTTACGCTGTTGTGATTGAACCGTGGTTTTACGTTTCTTCCCTTTTTTCTGCTTTTGTTGCTCAACCATGGAGGCAAGTGATTTTTTCTGGTCTTCTTGTTCAACCATGGAGGCAAGTGATTTTCTCTGCTCTTGTTGTTCAACCATGGATGCAAGAGATTTGTTCTGTTCTTTCTGTTCAACCTTGGAGGCAAGAGATATTTTCTGCTCTTGTAGTACAACCTTGGAGGCAGGAGATGGCACTGAACGTCTCCGGTCCTCCTTTAGTTTCTCCAGCCAAGCTATTTGTGTTTCAATGTTCCCGGATGGGTACTCGGACTCTAGGTTGTAGTCTTTGATGCATTGAATCACAGCTCTTAGATCAGCTATTTCGTCATCTACAACCTTCTCCTGTGAGCAAAAGTAAAATGTGAGCTTAAATTAATAGATGTACATTTATTGAGGATGGTCCTAGAAGAAGATATTTGATGTCCAAAGAAGAGCTAAGGTACCTTTTCATCAAGTGATTTCTTTTTCTTGCTAATTTTTATGGCAGACTTCTTTGCATTCTCCACATACTCTTTTAAGAGTGGTACTGGGGGAAACTTGTCAATTAACTTGAAGGTGTAGATCAATCTAACAGCCTCAATCAGTTGGTTGCTTTCAATAAGATTTCGAATAAAATCTGCACATGCAAAACAAAATTGCAGGACTTACCAAACAGATCCAGAGAAGTTTCAGAAGAAGAATTGCGTGGTAGCACCGCCCAAACTTAAATAAGGTATTGGCAAACGCATTGACAAAAGAAGGCATATTTAAGATGGAAAAGAAGACATTAGAAGTCAAGGAGTGGCAACTTGTACAATCATGAAGTTTAACTTAGGTTTCTAAATCATCTTAAAGCCTTTTGCTGATATTATTCAACTCATTACCTCCTGAAGAGAGTATAAAACCAACCCAAAGATAACTATCACCTAAGAACAAGGACATGAGAATGGCATCTCAGACACTCATATTACAAACACCTATAGCCAAAATATTGTACATTGCAGAAAGAAATTAAATAGCATACCAAGAAATAAATAAGAGTAATGGTAAGTGGAACACAAACAGCACACTACGAAGCTAATTTTCAAGAATCTTACCAGGGATCTTATCAGCAAAACCAAGTGTCTGACATAATTCTAGAGCCTGATTATGCTGAGAAATCCTACCAAGAAGTATTGCAACCTCATCTATATCAATATTAAAGGTAGAAAGCAACCCATATGTAACTATAGACAGCAAAAAACCCAAAAGCTCAAGTGAATTATCAGTGTCGGCTCCCAATCTTGCTTTCCACTTGATTGCCAGCTTTATTGCATCTATTTTCACTTGTGGTCCAACATGTGGTAAGACTCTCATCAGCTGGTCCAATAGGGAAATGTAATGCAACATGACAGTTTCTTTGGAACGAACATCTCCTTTTCTCCAGTATTGAGCAAAATAAGTTTGCATCACATTCAACACAAGTTTTGCTGGGTCCAATGACATTTGAAGAGCAGCCAATGTTTCGTCCTGTGTTAAATGATTCCCATTCAAATACTCATTTAGAAACCCCTGCAAATACCTTGCATCTGGGGTGACAGTTATTCGAAGATTTGGAGAAGAAAAAGTTGCTGCATTCTTGGCCAGTGAAGGTTCTGTTTCCTCAATTTCGACAGGGGAACAAATGGTGCTGCTCTCTAAGCAATTGTAAGAATCAAGGAAAAGGCAGTATACAGTGAGTGAATATTTCTAAAGTTTAACATATCAAAATATATTTATAGCATTATGTGTCACTTGTGCTTTGACTCGAGTTATATGGTGTGGGCATAGCTATTAGGTCCAAATCTTACCAAGAAAACTGAATATAAATTAGAAAAGGTTTGTTTTGCGTATGTGAAATCATCAGATGGTATTATGTGCAAATTGGAGATAGAGGCTACCTAAAAGATAACTTTAAAAGTATATGCAAATTTGCAACAACAAAATTTATGATGGAATGGTATCAAAAGAAGAGCATATGTGCACCAGATATCTCCAGTGAGATTCTTATGGGATAAATGAGACGAAAACATGCAAAAAGAGAAGCTGTAAGCCTTAAACAACATAATTATAAAATAGGGACAAATGAAACTGTTTGCGATTTTCAGGCCAGCAAAAAAGATAGAGAATCTGTTAAAAATAAATAAAAATAAATAACTGTTTGCAATATAAAATATCTTTGCAGAATATAACGAGGCCTAATAGACAATTGTTTTGAAACATGTTTAAAAACATTTCTTGCAAGTTGCAACAACTTCATAAAGTAAATGGCTACTCTACAATGTTTCTCTAAAATGCAAAAGTGTAAGGCATGTCCAATAGGGAATGTAATTAATGCTTTTCTACAATGGAAAACTATAACCATTCAATTTTACTTTATTTTTCCTTTCTAAAAAGAAGCTCCCATAAGGCACAACATGAACATTTCAGAACCGTTCTTTCTGACATATATGAGTCATCAAAATGAGAAAGATTTGCAGGCCTCTGCAATCCATTACATGTAAAGAGCATAGTAGCTGCTGTTAACAAGGGAAAGAAATATGATAAACGACCCATATGACTCGTCAAACTTTGAGAAATTAATAAGAAAATCAAGTTTGAGGACCATCCACTCTAGAGAATTATTCAACATATATATTCAAAATAAAGAGATTATTATACAAATAAAACATACAGATAGAAATATGAAAAAATAAACAGAGTTTACCAGGTGCCTTACCTGTGATACCGAGGTCCCGACTTAATTCAGTTGCATGCTCATGCTGAGAAACTATAGCAAGAAAAGTTTGAAGCTCCTTCACATCATAAGTAGACGTCAAATCATACACAGCAAGAAGCCGCAAAAAACCCAAAACCTCCAACCTATTCTCAGTAGCCACTGTCATCTTAGCCTTCCAATCAGCCGCCAACTTCATTGCTTCTTCTCTTACCTGAGGATTAATTTGTGGTGAGACTCTCTTTAACTCCTCTAACAAAAGAATACAACTCCTTCTAATAACTCTCAAATCAAAATCAAACTCCCTGCTGTCCACAGTCAAATTTGAAGGGTAAAACCCTTGCATTGCATCCAAAACCAACTTTGCTGGGTCTGATGAGGCTTGAAGAACTGCTGCCATTTCGATACCCACTACATCAATTCTCTTCAAATGCTCTTTCATGAACAACTGCAAGCCTTTACCATCCTTATTGACGCTGGATTGATTACTTGTGGACGAAGGAACAGTGGCAATGTTAGCAGGGATATGATCCAATTGCTCAATCTTCACATGAGAATCAAGGATATTAGTCTTCTCCTTCGATTTCATATTTTGGGTGTGTTCTTCAGTGGACTTTTGAATCGACTCAAATTGTTTCTGCTTCAATTCAAGCTCTCTGGCCTGTTGTTCAAGGTGCCTCTCTTTCATTTCAAGTCCATCAGAACATTCTTCTACCAACTTTTTGAGCGAATCCAAATGCTTTTCCCTTTCTTGTACCTCATTGAGGCATTCATTGACCCTCTTATCAATCAAATTAAGTTCCTCAACTTTGGACTCAATTTGTTTCTCTTTCAATTCAAGCTTCTCAACCCATCCTTCAAGTTCCCTCTCTTTCAACTCAAGTTTACAGGACCATTCCTCCATTGATTGCCTATGCAAACAAAAGTCTTTCACTTTCAAATCCAAGTCATTAATTTTTTTCTCTTTTGTATCCAGTGTATTGGAGCATTCCACTAACGATTTCTCAATCAAAGTAACTTTCTCCTCTTTCAATTTCATCTCTTTGTCACATTCTTCAATCGATCTTTGCGCAGCTTTAATTTGCTCTTCTTTCAAATCAAATTCTTTCTTGCGCTCCTCAACTGACCCCTGAATCGCATTCAATTGTCTCTCTTTCACTTTAATATCCCTATTGTACTTGTTCAACAGTCGTTGAACCCTTTTGACATCCATCTTCTTAGACTCAACCTCTTTGGACTTGTCTTCTATAGTTTTCTCAACCCACTTCAACTTCCTAGTGCGTACCTTAAAACGTTCTTGGACTTTATCATAACCACTCTCCATGTCCCTAACCAGTTTCTGAACTTCCTCGAACCTCTTCTCTTTACCATCAATCTCTTCTCTATAATCTTCAATCAATGACTCAAGTGAATGCAAGTGGTTCTTACCTTCTTCAACTTGCTGTAGTCTCTCTTCGATTAATGCCTCAATTCCACGCAATTCGTTGAATTTGGATTCCATCTGCGAGTTCAAGTCCATCTCTTTGGCTTCCAACTGCTTCTCTTTGAACCCGACTTCCTTGTCGCGATCCTCCAGTTCTCGGAATCGGGACTCGAGCGAGTTCCTGGTGGACTCAAACTGGTCCTCGAGGTCCTTCCACTGCACGGTGAAGAGGAGGAGGGAAGAAGCTTGGGCATGCAAGCTCTCGTACGCTTTGCTGAGACTCCTCTGCTTCAACTCCGACTCTTCCAACTCCGATGCTATCTTCTCCATTGTCTGCTGCTCCTCTAGAAACCCCAACTAAACGGTGGTGGTGGTGGTGGCGGAGAGTGACAGTTATGCAAAAACCCTAACGCCTAGTGGAGCTGGTGTGTGTGTGTGTGTCTCCCTGTCTCCAGCCTCAGGGGCGCTTCATCTTCTCAAAGCCATCTCACTGACAGAGAAGAAAACAAACGAGTCTTAATTCTATACGGACTAAAGAAAAAGAGAGTGGTTTTGAGTGGGACCAAGCAATCATGTAAGTTGCCACGTGCACAACACTTTCCACCCGTTTGACTTGGAAAATAGTGCTTAATCTCATCTATTCTTTAATAAGTGATTTGATTATGTTATTTATTGCTTTGTACAAATTTCCATTTTTCTGGCACAGGATCCTTGTCCTACAAATTAAAATCTGGCCCTGTTCATGGCCAAAAAAAATAAAAATCTGGCCCTGTTATTATAATATTAGTGCTCATTTATGGGACATAATTTGAGAGAAAAGTAAAGAACAATGCATCCAACTCTTGGATTCAACACAAGTTGTACCTTTGACACTGCTTCTTAGGAAGTGTGTCAGCTTAGCAGTCTTCTTGCTAGAATAAATTTTTTATAAAATTTTTAAGGATTAGTTGAAGTTTTGAAGGTTTAAGAATAATAAATTAATTTTATTTTCACGTTTGGTAAGTATAGTAAAAGGAAATCAATTCCTAGCCCCAAAGGAATCTGATGTCTTTATTGGAAAGAAAATGAAACTCTTTTGCTCTAGTTTGGATTTTGTTTTTCCCCTCTTAGAAAAGTATTTATTGTTTATTTTTAGACAAAATTAACTCTGCTATTATTTCAAAATAAATAATAAATTAAGGTATAATTAAAAAATTGACACTTTTCATTTCTAATTCATAATTTATTTTTCCAAAATTACCAAACATTAGAAAAGAAATTTCACATTTTCTTCCTCCTGAAAAATATAAAAGAATTGATTTCTCAAAAAATTAATTTCGTGAACCAAACGAGTCCTAAGTACTTCAAGCAAAAACATTGAAAGACATGTCCTTCTCAAATAACCACTTAAAATTATTTTTATAACCTAAATGTACTTTTTTTTTTTTTCCTTTTGCTAAACGTTATTAAAAGCACTTCCAAATCTTTTAGCAGTTTTAAATGCGGGCTTAAAAACACTGAAGCAAATCTTCTTTAGATTATGGACTTACCAACAAGCCTTTTCATTTACTTATTCGGTTATTCCCCACACACAAAAAAAAAAAAAAAAAAACTTTTTCATTTACTTTTGAGAATATATAAATACAAAAATGCTCTAAAACTAACTAGTTAGTAAGTTAATACAAAACTAACCACCTTGTTGGGCCCACTGCACAATGTAATCTCAAAATCCGAACTATTTATTTTTTAGGCCATACTTCAAAATCATTCATGTAAAAATCTCCAAAAGTCATTTAGCCATTTGATTATAATAACAACTATTTCGATGCTTTTACCGAAAATACTCATCGTCTATTTATTTGATTTCAATTAGATTACTACATGATTTTTTATTTAGTTGATTTTTTTGCAATGATCATCTTTGAAGTAGGGCCTAAATAATTGATGGTTCAGATTATGAAATTAGTGATGTGGTGAGTCCAAAAGCATAGTTAGCTTCGTATTAACTTACTAACTGATTAGTTTAAGAGAATATATAGATATACTCATATACATCAGCTCCCTTTTCTTTTTGCTTTTGATTAGCGCGTCAGCTTTAGAGAATATATACTTTTCTTTTTGCTTTTGATTAGCGCGTCAGCTTTAGAGAATATATAGATATACTCATATACATCAGCTCCCTTTTCTTTTTGCTTTTGATTAGCGCGTCCTGGACCCCTGGTGTTACTAAGTTTTCACTGTTTCTGTATCTATGAGTTCTCATTCCATGTAACTAGTTGGTTCACTCAACCAAAAAAGTACATTTTAATAATGAAATTACTTGAATTTTTAAATCAGCACCAATCCATTGATGCATTAGAGTATGCATCAATGCAATGATGGTCAACCAAACATAATAAAACACAGCTTCCAGTGCAAGAATGAGAGACACAACCATGGAAAATCATCACTTATGCTGTACAATAACCTAACATAAACATCCTAACCTGGAATCTAATAACAGCTAAAACCATCCCTATTAACCGTCAACATGTACAAAGGTTTCAAAACATTCCAAGTACTCAATCTATGTCTAAGGTTTCAAACAATAAAGTCAGTCAAAATAAGTACTACTCCTAAATGGATGTAATGCAACTCAAAAAACAAAGCAGGTTTTCAAAAAAAATTAGGGTAATGTACGAGGATTGTACACCATAATCAGCACCTATGCATCGGGACTGGGTTTTCGGGATTACAGTATCTACGACGGCTGGAATGGAATTGATACGGGTGATGTATTCCAGCATTCTGTATGGCACCAAAATTAGCACCATTTCCATGGTTGTTGGCAGCCATACCAAACTTCCCATGATATCCGTAATTTTCATACGGCCAAGATGATGAACTTGGTGGCTGATAGCTAGGGGTGAATGCTGGCAATTCATAGGGTGGTATAGCAGCTGATTCAGATGTCCGATGACATTTAATGTTGCGCTGTTGTGCTTGAAACCTGGAACCACGTTTCTTCCCTTTTTGCTGCCCTTGTGGTTCAACCTTGGAGGCAAGAGGTTTTCTCTGCTCTTGTTGTTCAACCTTGGAGGCAAGAGATTTTCTCTGCTCTTGTTGAACAAACTTGGAAGCAAGAGGTTCGTTCTGTTCTTGTTTTTCAACCTTGGAGGCAAGAGATTTTTTCTGTTCTTGTTGTTCAACCATGAAGCCAAGTGATTTTTTCTGCTTATCTTGTTCAACATTGGAGGCTAGAGATGTGCTCTGCTCTTCTTGTTCAACGTTGGAGGCAAGAGATGTGCTCTGCTCTTCTTGTTCAACATTGGAGGCAAGAGATGTGCTCTGCTTTTGTTGATCAACCTTGGAGGCAGGAGATGGCGCTGATTCTGCTGAACGTCTCCGAACCTCCTTTACTTTCTCCAGCAAAATTATTCGCATTTCAACGTCCCTGGATGGGTATTCGGACTCGAGGTTGTAATCTTTGATACACTGAATCACAGCTCTTAGATCAGCTATTTGGTCATCTGAAACCTTATCCTGTAAACAAAGCAAAAAAGTAAGCTCAAATAGATGTAAATTTATCCTGGCCAAAAAAAAATAGATGTAAATTTATAATGAGGATGGTCCTAGATTCAACTATGTAAGAAACAGATATTGGATGTCCAAGAAAGAGCTAAGGTACCTTCACATCAAGTGATTTCTTTCTCCTGCTATTTTTCCTGGACAACATCTTTGCATTCTCCACATATTCTTCTAAGAGTGGTTTTGGGGGAAACTTGTCAATTAACTTGAAGGTGCAGATCAATCTAACAGCCTCAATCAGATGCTTCCTTTTAATAAGATTCTGAATAACATCTGTTACACATAAAACAAAATTTTAAGACTTACCGAAAGGATCCTTAGAAGTTTTAGGGGTTGTTTGGCAGTGCTTTTAGAAGGTTCAAAAAGCGCTTTCAAATAGTCAAAAGCACTTTTGCTTATGTTTGGCAACAAAAATAAGAAGCGCTTTTGGATTCTAAAAGCACTTGGAAGTGCTTCCGGGTGAAGCACCTGGGTAGGTGTTTCCTTGGGAAGTACCCAGGTGCTTCCTTGGGAAGTGCTTCCAAGTATATTAACAATAAGCACTTAATTTTTTTCAAAAAAATCTATGAATTTCTAACAAAAGTGCTACTGAACAAAAGCGCTTCCTACAGAAGCACTCCCAAACAAGCCCTTAAAAAAGGAATCGCATGGTAGCACCACTCAACCTTAAAAAGATATTGTTGGCATTTGCATTAACAATAACACATATTTAGGATAGAAAAGAAGTCTACGAATGACAATTATTAGTACGATATGATAACAAAAATTTAACCCGACATTACATTAGTGGGTTTGGGTTGACTATTATTTAACTCAAAATTTGTACATGACATGACCCACTAACACAATTGGGATGCCTCAAGATGTTGACTCGGATGCCTCAAGGTCCACACTCGGGTGCGTCGAGGTCTACACACTTGGGTGCGTCAAGGTCCACACTCGGGTGCATCGAGGTCCACACTCTGCTACCTCGAGGCCCACTCTGCCCACACTCGAGTGCCTCAAGGCCCACATTGCCCACACTTGGGTGTCCCAAGTCTCGGGTGCCTTAAGTCCCACAATCAGGTGCCTTAAGGTCCACACTCAGTGCCTCAAGGTCCATACTCAATGCCTCAAGGTCCACACTCTGGTGCCTCAAGGTCCACACTCCGGTGCCCCAAGGTCCACACTCGGATGACTCAAGAGTCAAGGTCCACCATTCAATGAGTCAAGGTCCACTCTCAGATGCATCAGGCCTTGTTTGGACATGTAAGGACAGGACTATGTCCGATGGTGACCCCACCCTTCAGCTTCGGTCAGCAGTCGTAGGCTATTTGGGATTTATGTCTAACTTAAGTGTCCAGTCCAAAATTCTTCTAAGCCCACCAAATATGGGACAAGTGACTGTTGTATCTTTTAATTGCTTAGTCCTGTGTAGTCCCATCCACCAAACATGGCCTTAAGGTCCAATCTCAGATGCCTCAAGGTCCACCCTTGGATAAACCACATTTATAAAACATTCATTAACAATACATTATAAATCCCCACAAAATCAGTCTGCATAATATCTCTTAGTGACTTGACCTCATTATACATAATCCTAATACATTGTCTCCTATAATGAAGGTTATCTTAGGTTTCTCATATATCTTCAAGCCATTTGCTAATATCTGACCCATTAACTACCTAAGTAAGTATAAAACCAACCGAAAGATAACTATCACCCTAGCACAAGGGACAAAAGAATGACATCTAGGACACTCATAGCCAAAATATTATAAATTTCATAAAGAAATTAAATAGCATGCTAAGAAATAAACAAGAGAAATTGTAAGTGGCACACAAACACACTATGAAAGCTAATTTCAAGAAACTTACCACTCAAATTCTCATTTAGAAACCCCTGCAAACACCTTGAATCTGCGGTGGCAGTTTCTTGAAGATTTGGAGAAGCAGTTGCTGCATTTTTGCCCAGTGAAGGTTCGGACTTCTCAATTTGTAGAGGGGAACATATTGTGCTGCTGGCTATGCAATTGAAAGAAACAAAGTAGACAGGTTAGTGAGTGAATATTTCTAAATTTAACATATCAAAAGATATTTATAGCATTATGTGCCACTTGTGCTTTGACTCAAGTTATAAGGAATGGGATGTGGGCAAAGCTATTAGGATCAAATCTTACCAAGAAAAACTTAAATGTAACTAGTAAAAGGCTTGTTTTGCATATATGAAAGCATCAGATGGTATTATGAGCAAATTGGAGATAGTGACGGCCTAAAAGACCAACTTAGAAGTATATGGAAAATTTGCAATAAGAAGATCTATGATAAAATGGTATCAAAAGAAGAGCATATGTGATATGTCCACTGAGACTCTTATGAGATAATGAGAAGAAAACATGCAACAAGAGAAGCTATAAAAGCCTTAAACAACATAATCATAAAATAGAGAAAAATAAACTGTTTTTGGTTTTCAGGCCAGCAAAAAGGATAGAGTAGAAATTAAAAAGAAAAAACTGTTTGCAACATTAAAAATAATTGTTTTAAAACATGTTTTAAAAGCATTGCTTTCATCAACTAATTAAAGTAGAAGGCTACTCTAAAATGAAAAAAAGTATTAAGACATTTGTAACCAATGCTCTTCTACAATAAAGAACTATAAATGTGGGAAGAAGAGAGAGAGCTTACCAGGTTGCTTATCTTTGATACCAAGTGCCCGGGATAATTCAGTTGCCTGTTCGTGCTGAGCAACTACAGCAAGAAGATTTTGAAGCTCCTTTGCATCATAATTAGAGGTCAATTCATACGTAGTAAGAAGCCGCAAGAAACCCAAAACCTCCAACCAATTCTCAGTTGCCACCATCATCTTAGCCTTCCAATCACCAGCCAACTTCATTGCTTCTTCTCTCACCTGAGCATTAATTTGTGGTGAGAGTCTTTTTAACTCCTCTAACAAAAGAATACAACTCCTTCTTATAACTCCCAGCTCAAACTCCCTGATGTCCACAGTCGAATTTGAAGGGTAAAACCCTTGCATTGCATCCAAAACCAACTTTGCTGAGTCTGATGAGGCTTGAAGAAGAGATGAGATTTCGATAAACACTAAATCGTTTCTCTTCAAATGCTCATTTATGAGCAACTGCAAGCCTCTACCATCCCTATTGATGCTGGATTGGTTACTTGTGGACAGAGGAACACTGGCATTGTTAGCAGGGGTATGTACCAATGGCTCAGTCTTCACTTGAGAATGAAGGATATTAGTCTTCTCATTCGATTTCGAGTTTTGGATGTCTTCTTCAGTGGATTTCCGAATCGAATCAAATTGATTTTGTTTCAATTCAAGCTCTTTGGACTGTTGTTCAAGTTGGCTTTCTCTCAGTTGAAGTCCTTGGGAGAGTGAATCCAAATGCTTTTCGCCTTCCTGTATAGATTTTTGGAGTGAATACAAATGCTTTTCTTTCAACCGAACCTCATTGAGGCATTCATTGACTCTCTGATTGATCGAATTAAGATCCACCATTTTTGACTCAACTTTTTTCTCTTTCACTTCAAGTTCCCTCTCTTTGAACTCAAGTTTACAGGACCACTCCTCAATTGATTTGTTTCGCAAATCAGAATCTTTCTTTTTCAAATCCATCTCCCTAAATGCTTCTTCTCTTGATTCAAGTGTCTTAGAGCACTCCACTATCGTTGTCTGAATCAAACTAAGTTTCTCCCCTTGTGATTTCATCTCCTCCTCACCTTCCACTATCAATTTCCGAATCAAACTAAGTTTCTCCTCTTTCGATTCCATCTCTTTCTCACATTCCACTATCAATCCCCGAATCGAACTAAGTTTCTCCTCGTTCGATTTCAGATCTCTCTCAAATTCTTCGATCTTTCTTTGCGCAGCATTAATTTGCTCATTTTGCAAATCAAATTGCTTCTTGCGCTCCTCGATCGACCCAAGAATCTCGTTCAATTGCCCATCTTTCAACCTAATATCCTCACAATACTTGTTCAACAATATTTGAACCCCTTTGACTTCCTTCTCTTTATCCTCCACAGAATTCTGAACCCAATTCAACTTCAATCTGCGCTCTTTGATACGTTTATCGACCGATTCGTACTCCCTCTCCTTCTCTCTAACTAATTTATCAACTTCCAACACCCGGTTCTCTTTAGCCTTAACTTCTTCGCTATGTTCTTGAACCAATAACTTAAGCGAATTCAAGTGGTTCTTAGTGTCCACCACCTCTTGTATCTTCTCATCGATCAATCTATGAATCCCAATCAACTCATTGGCTTTGGATTCTACCTCAGAGTTGAAGTCGAACACTTTGGCTTCCAACGCCTTCTCTTTGGACCCGACCTCCTTCTCTCGATCCTCGAGTTCTCGGACTCGGGTCCGGAGCGAGTTCCGGAGCGAGTCGAAGTGGTCCTCGAGGTCCTTCCACTGCAAGGTCAGGAGAAGAATGGAAGAAGCCTGGGCATGCAAGCTCTCGTACGCTTTGCCGAGACTCCTCTGCTTCAACTCCGATTCTTTCAAATCGGAGGCTATCTTTTCCATTGCCGCTTAAAAACCCTAACTTTAGAGACGCCGTGGTGGCGGAGAGAGTGAAAAGATGAAGATAATAAGAGAGAAAACCCTAATGTGGCTGGAGGAGTCCAGCCTGGAAGAGAAGACGGTTTGAATTCTCAAAACCCTAAAACAGAGGAGAAGAGAAGAGAAAACCGTTGGTTTGGGTTGTGCTTTGCGTACCACTTCGCCCACGCATCGTTTAAATAGAAACAGAGTCAAGACGAGTCCTGTTTCCGTAAGGAAAGAGGTGGAGTGGGGTCCACGCAATCGTGCACGTCGCTGCCACGCTGGCCGAGTCCTTTTCCTATTTTGACTCGGTGATTCGTCCTTTTCCTACTTTGACTCGGTGATATTAATCCTTTTCCTATTTTGACTCGGTGATTAATCCTTTTCCTATTTTGACTGAGAATTTAGATATAGTCAGCACCAAAAAATAAAATTTCGGGTTTCGAAAAAATTTTTATAGAAATTTCAAAGATTTTTAAATTTCGACAGAAATTAAACGGAAATGACAGAAATTGCTATCAAAATACGAAAATTTTGAATGAAATTTTATCATATGTTTATTTAACATATTATTTACTAAATTGATAAAAAATATTGAAGAAATCAAATTATATAATAAGTTTCATATGATATAAGATGAATATAATGCGTACTGCAGCAAATACTGTTAAATAAAATTTTATATAATGAATAAACAAAATTAGTATATTCTTTATACTGTATAATTTAATTATACACTAAAATCTAAACCCTAATACTCTATATATTCTATATGCCATAATACTCTTTATACTGTATAATCTATACATCAAACCTTATATATTCTATATTCTTTAGAATATGGTAATTTTGTTACTTAAATTTTTCAAATTTGTTTTAAGGTTTGTTTAAAGAAATTAGAAATTTCTTTAAATTTATTTTAACTAACTTAGACCTTTAGTTGTAGTTATAGAGCTTAGTTGTGTGGAAATGAATTTTAGAAAATGAAAATTCAAGAATTTAGCGATTATTATTTTTTCATAATTAAATTATAAGAGTAGTATTTTTCATAATTTTTTTGAAAGCAATTTGACTTTTTTGAGGTTATAGGAAATTATTACTCATCAATACGAGTCCGTAGAATTTTTCGGTGAATTATTAAGAGTCCTGAGCTATTTTTGGTGAATTTCTGAAGTTGGAGAAAATATGAAAATTTCGATAATTTTGATAAATTTCGGTAAATTTCGATAAATTTCACCGAAATTTTAAAATTTTTGAAAATTTTGGCAAAATCTTCCTGAAAAATTATTAAA
Organism: Dryas drummondii; assembly: GCA_003254865.1. NCBI lineage: Eukaryota > Viridiplantae > Streptophyta > Magnoliopsida > Rosales > Rosaceae > Dryas > Dryas drummondii. Next base: position 2,001,508 of record QANW01004277.1, read on the forward strand.
TATGTATTTCGATTTCGATAACTTAAAAAAACAAAATTTTTAATGAAATTTTGAAATTTAATACCTTAGTCAGCACTCAGCAAATAGTTTTTTTTTTTTTTTTTTTTGTTACAAAAGAGAGGAA
>QANW01004277.1:2001663-2073900 GCA_003254865.1 Dryas drummondii
GCCTAGGGGGAGGGGGGGAGGGGGAGGGGGAGGGGAAGGGGGATTGAAACCTGGTGAGGTGTCGTCCATGATTGTGTTTTGTCTTTTAATTGGTTGGACTAATAAAAAAATAAAAAAATATATGTATGTGGTGCCTCTCTCTATTTAAAAAAATAAAACACTTTATTGGACCCATAATTATCCACAGTGGGATTATTAATGGACAATACTTGAGTGGCGGTGTACCTGGTCATCCATGTGGCCCAATAGAATTTCTACATCTGGCTTTTTAAATAAAAAACAGAACACTCGATAAACAGTACCCAAATATGTTTTGTTTTTTGCTCCAAAAAAAAAAGTGGATTAGACAGAAGTTAGTGTCTGCTTGTCGAATGTGGTGATTTAATCCTCAGCTACACAAGCCTTCTATCCTGACTCCTGAGATATAAAAAGTGAGGAAGGGCCTGGCATTTTATATATTTTTTTGAATAAATTATAATTATATATTTTAATTATACACTATTTTTTAATTTAATACATCAAATTTAAAAAGTTATAATTTATATAATTTTTATCGGTGCGTGTGTGTGCGCTACACCAAAGAGAGTGGCCCAGCTGGGGTGTTGCAGCCAAACCAAGAAAACCAGCAAGCAATCTCGTGTGAGAGAACAAGGCTTGGGCATAGCGATTTTCTAGTTGAGAGGGTGTGCAATATTGGGTACAAAGGCTCGAGTTTGGATAACTCGTAATACTTACTTGTGGTGAAAACTCTCAGTAGATGTAGGCAGGGCAGGGATCTTACCGAACCACCCTAAATTCTTGGTGTTCTCTTTTATTGGCTTGTTTAATTGATTCTTTCATCACAATATTTGCTGTGGTGAGGGGATTTATTCCCAACATCAAACTCAATAGTTATTTTATTATGTTTTGAGCGTTGATCAAAAACCATCATAGTTTCTTGTTCAAAGTTGTTGAGGTTGCTGGTAACTTGGTAAAAAGATATTAATGGCGTCAAAAGTGTTAGCTAATACCCATAAATCTGTGCTTGTAAATTCTTTCATCCCAAGGGGAATGATGCAATTATTAAACGAGTGTAATGGCAACAAGCAAGCCTGGGTTGGGTAGGAGAAAGAGAGGAAAGGAGAAGAGGAAGAGGAAAAAAAATCAGGTCTGAAAACTCTATAGAAATCTTTGGGGCGGAGGATGGAGAAATATTGGTCATTGGTATTTATAGTTCTACCTCAAAAGTCTACGAAACTCCACCCTTTCATAAAATCTAATACTTTAATGGATTTTCAAAAATTTTAAATTGAATACCACAAAATTTTCATGGACTTTATAAAAGTTTATAAAAGTCTTAATTAAATACTATAATAATTGTATACTCTTTAAAAGTCAATACACCTAAACTTTTCAAATTCACCAAAGAGTCTTTTAAATTCCATATTAAATAAACCCCATAAGTCTCAGTTTTTGGAGCAACGATATAAAGTGTTTGTAAGAGGAGTATTTTTGCCTTAATTAAAAATGACAGATGTATTAATTTTATTGGTCCACACCAATTTCGGTGGATAAGCAGGTACACCCATGGGTGACTCAAGTAACGTCCATTATTAATCCTCTTTACATGGGACGATCGAATCGAAGGAGTGATTGATTAATTAGGAACACTTAAATTCGAGAAATCGAAAATGTCTTCACTTGCGGCTGTTAGGGCAGATAACTTTTACAATCCCCTAGAATGGAGCCCAACTGCCCAGGTCAGGGTTCCTTGAACAAATTCCATGGTCAACATTCTTTGAGAGAGAGAGCAAGAAAACTGGACCAGGGGATTTTGATTATAAGGTTTGAGATGCCCTTCAATATATGGTGTGGTGGGTGCAATTCTATGATTGCAAAGGGTGTTCGGTTCAATGCAGAAAAAAAGCAAGTGGGAAATTACTACTCTACAAAGATATGGAGGTTTACCATGAAGGCTGCATGTTGCAAACAGGAGATTGTAATTCAGACAGATCCAAAGAACTGTCTGTATGTGATTATTAGTGGGGCCACGCAAAAGACTCTAAGACTTTGACATTGAGGATGCAGAAACCTTTGCACTTCCTGCAGATGAAGAAAGAGGTAAGCTTTCAGACCCATGTTATCGTCTTCAACACCAAGAGGATTTGCAATAGAAGAAAGAAACTGAGCCAGTGCTGTTGCACCTACAAAGAGTTTCTGATGCCAGGCATTCAGAGGACTATGCCCTCAACAAGTCTCTCCGGGCCAAACTTAGATCTCAGAAGAAAAGAGTTGCTGAAGAAGAGGCTGTTTCAAGGAGAATTGGCCTTGGTAAACGACTGCTTCCAGTGGCAGAAGAGGATGTTGCCACTGCATCGCGTGTGAAGTTTTCTTCCAAGTTTGACACTAGCAAGGATAGAAGAGCTTTGATCAATGCTGCTTTAATTTTTCCTGGGTCATCCAGCGGGACTTGTACGTCCAATAAGAAAGGTCCAGAACTACAATCGAAGAGAAGCAAAATAAGTGCTGCTGCGGCATCTAACCTACTTGAAGGAGATTCAAGCCATCATCATGGTCCAAGAATGCTGCTTCTTCAAGCAGGAACAAGGGAACTTCAGTCACCTTTTAAAATAAATTATTTAAAATGTCGATTGTAGAATAACATAATGGTCTATGCAGCCTTGTTCGGGCAAACTTTTATTCTAAGGCAAGAAGAGCATCATCTTAAATTAGGATAATACAATTTTAGTTTCCTAGCATTTGCCTAAAATAGCACCCTCAACACTAGGTACAATCTTGTGATCAACAATTCATCATAGCATCTACAGTATCTGCATCTAGCATCCAAGTTCACTCACGCAACAGAGATTTCTCCCAAATACTCTTTGTTAGTTTGAACGTTACACAGAAATTCTGAAATCCAGTAAACACTCTTGTGCAGAAGAAGAGAAGAGAATATCACAAAGTCTTGATAAGCTGATGAATTAAACCTCAATTTTTCTGCCAGTTCTTTGGAGAAGCATTCATCAGGGCTTGATTCGAACCACAAATGAACCTGCCAAACAACCTTTAATACATCATAACATGCCAGCAAACCAAGAGAATCCTTTCATTGATGCCAAGTTGCCAACTATAGTTGATTTATAAATGATGCCAGAGAACATGTAATATAAGAGAACTAGAATCAATGGCATATTTGTCAAGAATTTCATAAGATTCGTGTCAAATTCAGTGTACAAAATAATAATGTGAAAGATACGTATAAAAGAAGATAGACACAGATATTTATTGACGTCAAATTGAAATCAACGGAAAGAACCCAAAGGGGAAAACTTCACCCATACCTTCTTTATTCAGGATGAAATAATTCATTTCAAGGGACAAATTATGACAGTCATACACATGAATCACAAAGCACAGATACAAAATTTAGAGTCATGGAATAGGCAAAAGACAAGAGGTCTATTTTAAAACAGAAAATAATTTTTTTTTTTTTTTCAAAAAACCTTAGATACATACCACAAATGAAATTTACAAAAACCATCAAAATGCTCAAGGCTTCTGATGCTTGCATTGGGGATAAAATAAATTTTGCATGATGGGCTATTGGATCAACGGACACCATTGATATTGATATTCCAAGAGATGGTAAAAAATGAAACCTATGATACAACTATCAGAGTCCAAGAATGACTGAATGATGCAGTAGAAAAGTTAACAAGTGTTCCATAAGAAACAGATACTTGAGCCTAGAAGCAGGTGTAGAAGATACAAGGTTAAAAGGTGCTGCTATCCTGACCGATTATGGCTGAGGCCTTCACTATTTATCTAAAAAATTGGGGATTCTAAGCATGGCTGGACAGCAAACTTTTCCACGAGTTGTCCTCTTTTTACTGTCTACTAAGTCACCCTAAAGTAATTTACAGTTCTCTAATTAAATATGAACTAGCTAGAATAAGCCAAAGACTACTAACAAGTTTTAGTAAGAATGCTGAAATGATATATGCATAGGCTAATTAATTTTGCAAACTGGTGCTTAACATATATGAGGATCGAGGAGGACAAGGACTGTTTACTCAACAAACCACGAATTATTGCACGTAAGTCAAATTATCCAACTTACATGTCATGGAGCTTTTATTCGTAAAAAGTATCCACATAAAGCATTCTTAGCTTGAAAAATGAACAATCCAAAACAATGACCATCATGCAATATAATCTTAACAACCAAAGACAGCTCACAATTCTAAAGCACTACAAAGAGAGCTACTCACACGCAGGAAGGTTGGATGTATCGGCAGAAACAGCACAAGGAATCCCCAAGTTATGAAGAGCCCCCTTTATGACTCCACATGAGAAATGGAGATGCATGTTTGGTACTTGTGCTGCCTTGTTTTCAGCTGAAGCCTCAGAATTTTCTTGAGATAAGTCTACATTTTCAGAAGACGGATCAAGGGACATGCGTGAGAGCCAACGAAACCGATTATCTTGCAACACAAAGGTACCCTACAAGACAAACAAAGGGCACCTTATCAAATTTGCACAAAGACAAACAATCCCAATGCAATATTGGTTCTAGGAAATACCCTATGATTGGTCTTCAAGTTGTCTATCTGCTTCTTGAAAAGCTCGGACCAGAAGTCCTTGCAGATGAACTTAATTGCATCTAGATGATCAGTAAACCGAGGCCGCTCCATTGTATACCTAACAAGTAAAACGTAATCATTACTGACTGCACAAACCCTCCAATCCTCCATTATGATTATAAATAATAACATACACTCTCACTCCTATTCCAATAATCTGATTAGGAACGCATATACATTTTTCTACCAATTCTCCATATAAAATCTCAATTAGTCTGTATGGTTCTCTATATTTCCTTGAAATTTTGTGTTGTGTTAATCATACTCAGACCTAAAAACATAAGATTCTAAGTCACGTGTGCTCTGCTTCCCTACATTTCCTAAGCCACCAAACACCCTAAACAAATCATCAACAAACAAAAAAGGGAAAATGTATGAAAACTGATACAAACACAAAATCCAACACTTGAAAAGAGCTATTTCAGATCTAAATCCAAAGCTTGAAATCACACAAAGCCCTAATCAAATACAGTAAAATTGGGGGGTTTGGGATGGTGTGCGGGAAGGTGTACCGCTCGGAGAGTTGGTGGCCGACCTGGTAGCCAATAGCGTCGATCCTACTGGCGGCGAGCTCAGGCTTATTGGCGTATAAGCGATTGCAGTACATAGACACCATCTCTGTTAGCAAACTATCCACGCAGCTCTCTGAGACCTCTCTACCCATTCTCTCTCTCTCTCTCTCTGTGTCTGTGTACTTCGCTCTGCTTCTTCTTCGTAAACTGAAGTCGTTTTTTTTTTTACTTTACCAATTTATGATTTATTGAGTTCTGACCCCCAAAAAAAAAAAAAACTTCTATGATGGGTTATTGGGCTTATTAAGTCCATACATACTACATGGGCCTGTTGGATCGAACAATTTAATGTTGTTTCATACTATATGGAAATATGGAATGGATCAATTTGAGTACATTAAATTGGCCCATAAACATGGTTACATGATCTTTTTATTCGTTTTTTTTTTTTTTTTGATAAAACATGATCTTTTTATTCGGCAATTAAGCAGTTAATTTGTTTAGTTACAATCACATTGACAATATCCACCATCACAAATTCCAGGGTTGCATTGGGGAGGGCAGGCATCCCTACAATCATAGTTAGAATCACACAACAAGTGAGCTTTAGGCACCACAAACTCTGACTCTTTGGAATCCATAGACTCTTGCTTTTGGTATTGCTTCTCACATTTGGTTCCCAGGGGCAAACCTGTCAATCAATATTTCTCACATAAGAAAAAAATAAGAAAAATACTCCAAAGTTTAGAGAGAAAGAGAGAGATAGATGTTATTACTGGCTGCAATAAATAGGAGGACAAGCAAGCAAACAAATTTGAGTGAAAGCTTAGTCATTTTGTTGGGATGCTGTGGTGAGGTATTGTGGTTATTATCAAGAGTATGCTGAAATTTTGGTTATAGCTAGTGGTTTGTGGAACTGGTATGGATTAGGGGATATTTATAGCTTAATTCTAATATTCTTGATATATAACTGCCAAGATTATTGCTAATTACTACAAAATTATAGGTTTTAATATCTCTAATTAATTTGAAAATCTTGCAATGTATTAATGGAGTTTGTTTTTATTTTATTTTGCACATTATTACAAATCTAAAGATTATAATTGTAATGTCATATTTACACTAAAAAAAATGCAATGTCATATACATTAATTGTATTTACTATTTGTACGTTTTTCAAATAACCTTGCATGAATATCTACTCATTTCATATGCATTAAATTCAATAATTTTAAATAAGATTAATGTAAGTCCTTTCTTTATGTGCATTGTTTTGTAAGGCTTAACCAGCTTAATTAGGTAAAAGGATTTATCACAACCCATTAGGTATCTCTTAAAATTAAAAGATAGATTGGGCTCCAGTTCAACGTTACTAAAACATAAAATCTTCAAATGAAAAATTGAAAAAATTTGTCATTTGATAATTGTGTGTCAAAACCTATTCATATTAAGGTCTCCACACATTAATTCATATATTCTTAGCTCGCCCTTTTTCTAATCAAAATATTCTTAGGTCACCTTAATGCTTTTTAGCCGATAACAATAATTAGATGGTAACCTTTTAGCATATATCATATATGTAAGGATCAATAGACATGTGGGTTGATAGGCAAGTGCATTGGCAAGAAATTGTATTGAAGATAATTAATTGGGCCTCCTCACGACATAGTTACCAAACAGGAAAAGATATTTGGGCCTCGCTGAAATACTCTTGTTAGGTTACCTCTCATGACTAATTAAGATTTATTTCAATTCTATATGTAATTAATTGTATATATGATAGTTATAGCTGGTGAAAAGAGCATGGCTCTTTCGATCTCTAGTTTGTTTACACATGTGAACGAAGTTCACCACCATCAACATAAATCGTATATATGAATGTAGCTATGTATAAATGTAGCCAGCTTCTCTAAATCAATTAATAATCATCTTCAAGTATATAATTAAAGAGATATCATAACAAAGACTAACATAATAGTGACAGATAACCATTAACCAAACCATGAGCAAGTGGGCTCTTTGGATTTTCTGGTGTAGGGGTTCGTCAGCACAATTAGTATGCAATAATAAAGAAACCTTATTGCATATTAAAATCAGTAATATAACCATTAAAATTCCTTAGTACATTAAAATTGGTCCAAATTAAAACATGGTTACATGATCTTTTTATTCGGCAATTAAGCAGTTAATTTGTTCAGTTACAATCACATTGACAATATCCACCATCGCAAATTCCAGGGTTGCATTGGGGAGGACAGGCATCCCTACAATCAGAGCCATAATCACACAACAAGCGAGCTTTAGGCACCACAAACTCTGGCTCTTTGGAATCCATGAACTCTTGCACTTGGTATTGCTTCTCACATTTCGCTCCCAGGGGCAAACCTGTCAATCAATATATTCATCATACTCTTAAAAAATATACAAATATTTCATATTACAGAAGGAAAAATAAGAACAAGGTTCCCATTTTTTTTTTTTTTGGAGAGAGAGAGATAGATGCTATTACTGGCTGCAATAAGTAGGAGGACAAGGAAGCAAGCCAATTTGAGTGAAAGCTTAGTCATTTTGATGGGGATATTGTGGTTATTATTAAGAGTATGCTGGAATTTTGGTTATAGCTAGTGGTTTGTGGAACTGATCTGGGTAGTAGGGCACATTTATAGGTTTATTTTAAATAATTTTCTTTATATGGCAATGCGAAGATTGTTGCCAACTGTTACAAAATTAGAGGTTTTAATATCTCAATTGATTTGGAAATCTGGCAATGTATTAATGGGGTTTAATTTTAAATTTTCATTTAGTTTAAAAAAATGAAAATTTCATTGATGATCGAGCAAGTAGTAAAAATTGATAGAAAATCGAAAAAAAAAAGAGATAAATATAATCTATATATTAAGATAATAATTTTTAAGGCAATCAAAATTAAAGATATATAATCGATCTACAAGATAATCTTATTTAAGGCCATAAAAAAATTAAAAATTAACAAAAAGTAAGCATACACATATGAGTAAAATAAACAAAATTTAAATACATTATTTTATTTATTTTAGCTAGGAGAAACAAAGGCCAGTTCCAACAAGGAGTCCATGCATATATAGTTGTGGTCCTGCTTTCTCCTGCTAGCTAGCGTTTGATGCATCTGTTTTAATTGTTACTTACGAATATATGAATGATGACAATATGACATATATGCATGTTGGGCCAAAAGGCCTTTTCCACCATATATAACTATATATCGTCATATATACCTGCTCCTTTCCAATTTTGACTGCCCGAGATGTTGAGTCAGTTTGATGTCAATTCAAATATTCCTGCGTGGAATGGAGGTGGATTAAACTGTAAATTAATGGGGATGGATAAACAGTAATTAAGTAGTGAAACTGTAAAAGAAGCATATCGGTCCGAGCGTCCTGGGCAGCTTCCAGCTGATGCAATACAAGTTTCTGTTTGATTTTAATCAGTCCACATTGTCGCTTGCAGCAAATCGTTGCTGAAGCTCTTGTTTGATCATCATCTGTGTTTACTATTATTATCCATCTATATATATATATATATATATCTATAGCCCATCTACGTGCTTAAATAATCTGTGTACTCATCCATCCACGTTTAATGATGATTATATTATTAATTATTTAGTTATGCTGCAGTAATTTCCAGCTTCTTCATTCTCCTGTTTTTTTTTTTTTTGCTATTTATTTTTATTAATTTCAATTTTTGCGTTAAATATAAGGACTTGATTAATTGTCCAATCTATAAAATATGTGTAAGAAAATGTGAGTTTTTTCTTTTGTACACAAAAAATATGTTTTTTAATATATGATATTAGGCTCCACTATAATCAGGCTGTTCAGGTGCGGACGTTCGCACATGATCGAGCTCTCCACTATAATATTCATATTTGTATTAACTCGCAAAGAGAATATGGTGATAACGGCCAAAAAAAATAAGAGAGAATATGGTGATGGGCTTTAACAAACTATTTGACTTGGGTTATGGGCTTATGGTAATTTTTTGGGTCAAAAATGGTAATTTAAAGCTAAGGAGGCAGTGGATTACATTGGGCGTACTCGGCCTAATTTAGCAGCAGGTAGTGTGTTGGGCCAATTGGGCCTGTTAAGTATTGGTCGATTAGGTTCGCTCTTTCATAACGAATCAATATAGACCACATATAATGTTTCAGCCCGTCGAAACATAACTACATAATAATGGCTATTTTCTTAATCATAATCTGCTTTAGTTCCAAATTTCCAATTAATGAATGCCAATCTATGACAAATTTAATTCATATTAATAGAAAACTGAAAACATGATTTTGTATTGATTAAATTCAATTTCTTTATTATTCTTTGCTATAAGTCGGTAAAAGTACATTTAGTTGAGACTTAAGACCATTCATACCACAGTGGCCAAAAAAAAAAAACCATTCATACCACACAAAAAAAAAAAAAAAGGCTTAAAGACTGATCTCAATCCTAATCCAAGCCCACGGCTTCTAACGCCTAAGTCAAGAAGTCCGCTCAAGTCAATCTTCTGGTTACTTTAGACTTTGAGAGCGACTATAGTGGTCTTTCCCCATCTCAATTAAGGGTACTATCATATTCATTTTTCTTTTAGAAATATCATATTCATCTTCTAATAAAAACAAGTTTGGTATGCACTGATCGATTTTTCGAAGACTGCTACTATTCCCAGGCAAAAAAAAAAAAAAAGTGCTACTATTCCCACCCATCAATCTTATTTTCTCACCCATTTTTTTGTTGAAAAAAAATTTAACTAAATTGAACTCTTTTATGAAATTACTGAATACATGACACATTTAAATTAGAAAAAAAAAAAAAAAAAGTGGTCCTGATTCCATTTCTCTATTATCCCATTTTATTTTTTTGAGATATTAATTAATCTTCTTCTTTTTTTCTTTTTTCTTTTTTTGGGTCAAGAGATATTTATCTTCTAATAAAAACAAGTTTGGCATGCACTGATAGATTTTTCAAATCACAAACAAAACAACACCACCGCCAAAAAGGAAAAATAAACACAAAAATATTTCGAAAATATTTAAAAATATTCAGAAGAATTAGCATGAATACGGAATACCAACTTTGATTATTCAGAAAAATATTCCGCCAAAATTATTCTTCTTTCTCTATGCCTAAGAAATCCCTAATACCAAAAGAGTAATCCCATACTCCAACTATATATTTTGCAACGGAGGTGGGCAACGACTCATTGTTGGCCGTAATGTCCAGTTCAAATCTAACGCCTGATATATTGAGCATTCGGCCCTCGATCACGTTTAGAAGAACCAACTTCTTCTCAGTTTGTTTGTTGTACTCTGAGATTGCAAACTCTGCAGTATCTATCACATATGGGTCGCTGATGTTTTTGATGGGATTCCACAAACCGGGGAGATGATCTGCAGCAACAAGTAGAGGAAGGAGGAGAGCAAGTAATGTGAGGAGGACTTGAGGACGCATTGTGACTATCGATTTTTGTTGAAGTTTATTGACTTGGTTTTAGTATATCAAATTTTTGTCTTGAGGCAGATATATATATATACATATATGTTGTTTGATGATTTATATAATAATTGGTTATACATTATTATGGTAAGCAATTAAAAGGATGGATTTTGTTTTATTCTTATGACCATTTTTTTTTTTTAGATTTCAAATATGTGATTTTAATGAATATTCAAATTTGTTTTTGAGAAGATATATAATTAATATTCACATTCAATGTGTTTCAATCCAAATATCCAACCAAATACATATAACTGCAATGTATTTTGTAATTGTATGGTTTTCAGCTACTTTTGTCTTTAAGACTTTTCTTCAAATACGTTTTCTTTTTTAAGAACTGCATGGATGGGTAAGTAACTGAAGGATGATTTTCGTGTATTAACTTTTAGATTTTATCTGTGGTTTGTGGTTGCAACTTGGATGAAAAAGGATGTGTGGTCAGAAAGGATGATGCAACTTGGATGAGGTGTGTTTAGAAGCACTTTTTTTTCTTTTGGGTTAGAAAGGCCAAGATTTTTTTTTAAAGGCAATGCCAAGATTGTTGCCAATTGTTACAAAATTATTGGTTTTAATATGTCTAATTAATTTGAAAATCTGGCCATGTATTAATGGATTTTGTGTTTATTTTATTTTGCACATTATTACAAATCTAAGGATTATAAATGCATTATCATATTCACACTTAAAAAAAAAAAATGCAATGTCATATGTATTGTATTTACTCATTTCATATGCATTAAATTTAATTATTTGAAATACGATTTATTTATGTGCATTGTTTGTAAGCCTTAGCCTGCAGGTATGAGGATTTACCACAGCCCATTGGCATCTCTTATCTTTAAATTAAAAGATTGATTGAACTCTAGCTCAACGTGTTACGAAAACACTAAAAAAAATTGCTTCTATGATGGGTTATTGGGCTTATAGGTTAAGTCCATACACGAGTAGTCGGTTGATACAACATGAGCCTCAGTATGTGACAATTGGTTTGGTTGGATAAGAGAACAATTTAATGTTGGTCCATATTATATAGAATGTATCCATTAATTTCAATTGAGTACATTAAAATTGGTCCAAATTAAAACATGGTTTTATGATCTTTTTATTTGGCAAGCTAGCAGTTGATTTGTTCAGTTACAATCACATTAACAATATCCACCATCACAAATTCCAGGGTTAAATCTTGGACCCCATCCTCATTGTAAATGTACATCTATCAAAGCTTACTTTTGTTCACAGGATAAGGTTATAGACCACCAAATAGCTGTTTTAAGAGTGGTGATTCAATGCATCAAAGACTACAAACCTTGAGTCTGAATACTCGTCCAAGTGATAGAATTAGAGCATTCAATCCAAAACCAATTGGCGGGTGGAGAGGCCCAAGACTTATAAGCACATATGCTAAGCTCTAGATTTCCAATGTGGTACATTGCTCCACATTACTCTTAATACGCCCCTTCCAAGTGATAGAATTAGAGCATCCAACCCAAAACCAAGTATACGTCCCATCTATCACTTACTTGAAATGAAATTAATCACATATAAATATATAATTGACAAGTATACGTTTGTATCTATTTTTAAAACCGTGATGTGGGTTAAATTGGTATCTTTAATTTCACACCTTAGAAGTTCCATGTGACCCTCATTGACTTCAATGTATTCACACACTAAAACATACTATGTATCATTTATTCCAACATTAAGGCAAAAGGACTAATATTTCAATAAGTAATTAGTGCTATAAGTTGGTAATAGAGAATACGTATACATAAGAACTTCACACAAGGAGACAACCTATATATAATTAGTGAAATTAACTTCATTAATTAATGAGCCATGCCACTACGTACGCCAATCTTTGTATTTACCCATCATCTAGCTAATGCATGATGATGGTGATCAAGAATATCGTATATGACATAAATATACATAATGTACATAAGAAACTATACATGGACCATGCATGTTGAACATCTCTCACAAGCCTTTTCACCCTTTAATATTGAAGTGGAAAATAATACCACATTGACATTGTCAACTACTGCATGTATCAATAGATCAAAGCCACACACACACACACACATATACATCTCGATCACGTGCATTAATTAATTTGAGTACTCATGATAGACAGAGAGCTTGGCAGGCAGGTTATTTTTTTCCAAGTTGTAGAAACCTAGCTTCCTTCTGCCTACGTAGCCCCAAAACATATATGCACACAGCTGGTATACTAATTGGTCATATATATGATGACTAGTTCACATGTACGTACAAGTAGCAATTGCAGATATTTAAATAGCAGCCTAGCTATAACTAGGTAGAACGAGAAACTGATGATCATGAGGAGGTAACTTTAATGCATAAGTATCTGTTACACGTCCCTAGCAAGCGCACCGAGTCCATTCTATGTAGAAGGAATTAATTATTTAGGATCAATCAACAATAAGAATGAATTAATTTCGGGTGTGTGTGTGTGTGTGTGAAATTAATTGTGAATTATTGGGATAAACTAATTAATCCTAGTGAACGTATTTTCAGCTATAAATACTGGCCAGGTGCAGCATTTATATGCATATGCATTGAAACCCTACATGATCCCTCTCATTAGAATAGCCATGAATATACAAAATTATGTCCCCTACTTGTCCCCAATAGGATCATGTTTAGCCTGGTTATTGCTTAATTTGTTTTTGGATACACAGAATTACATAAAGAATTAATAATCTCATAACCCATATGTGATAGAGGGATCGTACGTAGAACATAGAAGAATTCATTCAACATTACATATTTCTTAGAAACATACCATATATATATGCAATTAACACATGGATCCATCGATCTAATTATAATCTACATTTATATAGGAATAGGCCCATTGCAAGTATATTGGGAACTAAACATGCATTTACCATTGCATTGCAACTTGATATGCATGGTTCCAATCAATTAATTAGAATTATTTAAAAAGAACAAAATTTGGAAGAGAAAAGTGAAATGTGGTCAGTGAAGAGAAGAAGATACTGTATAGGAATTAAAAGAACCCACTCAAGTCTCATGGTACTGAGCACGAATTTTTGAAAAACAACCCACTCAAGTCTCAAGGTACATCTTATATATAAATTAAAAGAATGGATTTGGTGCATTAATTTTTTGATTTTGCACATGATTTTTTGCTGGAGGATTTTGATTTTGTGTATTAATAATCTTTTTGTATTTTGCACATTATTACCAAATTTAAGAATTATAAATTGTATTGACCAAAAAAAAAAAGGAATTATAAATTGTACACATGTCAATACCACTATTAAGTCTATATGATCTTTAAAATGCTTTTACAGTTAATTCACACAATACCACTATCAAGTCTATATGATCTATAATCTTAATTTGCTCACCTTAATTAAGAATGCTACCTCGAGTAGTAGTCAATTTTTATGAGTGTTTGCTATATATAGTGAAAACTGAAAAGAGCATGGCTCTTTCCCTAGCTAGCTAGCTTGTTCACATGTATGATAATTAAACTACTATATATTTATTGCAGCTAGTTCACCATGATCCGACGTCTAATTAAGTAGTGGAATTATCACATGCATCTCCCCTAGTACTCAACAATATATTGATTCATCACAAATTCACAAGTATACGTAAACTAATTTTGTGTATAATTTAGACTATCAACATTTCAAACAAGAAACCTTCCTGTACATAACAAATATCAAAACAAAGCCTAATAGTGACAGATAACGATTAACCTAACTATGGGCAAGTGGGATGTTTGGATTCCTTTGGTGCTCTGCAGGGGGTTCCAGGTACAGTTTCTGTGAGACACTTAGCTTTATCGATCTCCATTATAAATAGGACATTCTTCCCTTCCACTGCTCATCGATCGTTCCAATCACAAAGTTAAGCTCTTAATTTCTCTCAATTACCATGAATATGATGAGAATGATCATGAGCATTTGTTTGATCACAATCACGATGATGATGGTCATGGGGGAAGCTGGCATAGCCATAGCCCAACCCCAACCCCAACCCCAATTAGGATTGAGTTTGAAGATGAAACCAATACTGAAACTGCCCAACTTTTCCAACCTGACCGTTGTTCAAATTCACCAAAACTTGAGCCACATCTCCAAAGTTCGTGCACTCTACCTTCAGCGATTACCAAACAATATAAGATCCCCTATTAAAGGTCCATTCGGTTGGCTTTACTACATGGAGGTCGAAATTGGGACACCTCCATTGAAGCTGAATTTGGCCATGGACACTGCAAGCAGTCCCACTTGGGTCCAAAGTGCCCATTGCAGAAAATGTTTCCAAGTCTCCTCACCTAACTTCGACCCCAAGAAATCGACCACATTCCAGCCCATGCCTCATGACAATCCCATGTGCTTTCCTCCATGGCTCACTCCCTCGGGCCGGTTCTGCTCTTATGGGGTGGACTACAGCGAGCACAGCACAAAAGGCAGGTTTGGATTCGACACTTTCAATTTCCTGTCTGGTCATCACCATCAACAAGCAATCCCAAATGTTGCATTTGGTTGTGGCATCTACAATGACTTAATTGACTTGGGAGGCAAGGGCAGTCCAATGGCTGGGATTCTTGGGCTGGGGAGAGATCACCCTTCAAGTATTGTACACCAGTTAAGAGCAACCACACTCCAAAAGTTCTCATACTGTCTGCCTCAAAATCTTAGGGACCAGGCATTGTTGCACTTTGGCAATGATGCAGAGCTCAAAGGTCCTAAAGTGCAAACAACTCCAATTCTGGATGGCCCAGATAAGTTTTATTACTTGGATTTGAAGGGCATCAGTTTGAATGGGACACTCCTCCCAATTGATCCTAAACTACTAAAGTATTCTGGAGGAGGGGTCGTCATTGATTCGGGTTCTTTCTACAGTCACTTTGTGCAGAAAGCATACAGCACCCTAAGGCAAGCTATGGTGAGCTATTTTCTCGGGGAGTATGGATTGCAGCCTCTGAAGAAAAGCAAGTCGGGGTTCGACCTCTGCTTTTATATTCCTAAAAATGGAGACTTCTTTTATGAGGCACCATCAATGGTGTTTCATTTTCAAGGAGCCAACTTTAAGCTGAATGGGGATGCAATCTTGCTGGCGTTTCAAGAGGTCGATGAGTTGTGTATGATGATAACACCAGTTGAGGTAATTGGTGTTCCAAATATTTTTGGGGCATTTCAACAGAGGAATTATAGATTCTCTTTTGATGTGGCTGCGTCCACACTGTCCTTTGTTCCTGAGAATTGTTAGATGCATGTCCCAATATTAACTATATTCCTCTGTTGAAAATAAAAGCATATATATATATTAATTAATCAGTGAGTGAATTGCAACAGAAAAGTATTCTTGTTGTTGTAGTGTAGGGATGGCAAAATTCCCCGCCCCCGAAAATTCCCGTGGGGACCCGCCCCGATTAAGCGGGTATGGTAATACCATCCCCATCCCCGCCCCGCCCCGTATACCCGTTTAATAAAAATATTATATTACATAATTATATTTTAATTTATTTTCTTAATTTTTGTTGCATATCTTTAAAATTTAACAGTGTTCTCTTTATGATTTAGTGTTATTGTAATATAATATGATGAATTTTAATGTATTTCATGTATTATATTATATATTTATATTAATTTGAAATGGTATTAATAAAAAAATTATTTTTTTGAAAATAATAGGGGCCCCGAATACCCCCGATGGGGACCCGATTACCCGACGGGGCGGGTATGGTATTGGCAAACCCGCCCCGAACCCGCCCCGTTGCCATCCCTATTGTAGTGGTATATACGATGGCCTCTATAATTTGGATGTAGTTCTTTTTGGGTGATCAGTTCCAATAAGGGTCATTTCATTTGCACCCTTCCAACCAACCTTAAACTTCCCACAAAGTGGTTTGTACGTACTACGTGCTGATGAATATATCACCAGCCTTGATTTGAAGGATTGGATTGGAGGACTCGGATGGCCAGATGGAAGTCGAATTGCAATCTGACATTGATATATAAGTTGAGTTGTTAGATCAATAATTCAATACCCTTTCACACTCGACATTGGTTTCAATATTCATGAGACAAACTATGTGGCCACAGAAGAAAAATACTAGATATTCACAAAAACCAACCTTTATTCGATATTCCAAATTCATATAAAGATGAGACAATTAAATCAACAGAAATCCTGAAAAGGGACTCAATATCAATTTTAATCTTTATAAAAAGCAGTCAATTTCACCCTTGCCCCATATCTGGCCCAAATACCAGCCTTATAATTCACAGCAGGGGTAGACAACGACTCATTCTTGGCCGCAATGACAAGGTCATAAACAGTGCCGGATATGAAGATGGTTTGGCCCCGAACCACGTTTTGAAAGACCAACTTTTTTGTGGCATTCTTGTTGTATTCGGAGACTGCAAACTCTCCGGCCTTCACTATAACTGGGTCGCTGGGATTCTTTATGGGTTGCCAAATACCGGGCGGTGGATCTATGGCAGCGATAAGGAGGGGCATGAGTAGAGCAACAAGTGCGAGGAAGTAATGAAGATGCATTGTGACTGGCTTTTAATTGTTTGAATCCAATTCGTGTGGAAAATGCATGTTGGTCCATGGTTTATATAGCAGATTGTTGGACGTGAATTAAAGGTATGTAATTGAAGAATGGATTCAGTGTATCATACAAATTAAAAGGGGGGATTTAATGTATTAATTTTCTTTTTATTTTGCACATGGTTCTTAGTTGGAGGATTGTGCTTTAGCCACCCCTAGTGAAATAGTTAAGAATACTAATTAAGCAATAGAATAATGTCAGGATAGGCAAGATGCATGGAGAAAGAAAATTAGGTAAGCTGGTAAGGATAACTATGGAGCCTGTGACCCTGCAAAATTGGTAGAATGGTTAAATTCTTTGTATTTATATATAGTCATTTCATATACATTGAATCTATTAATTTCAAATACAGTTTCTGGAAGTACTTTCTTTATGTGCATTGTTTGTATGGATTTACCCAGCCCATCTCTTTAAGCTAAAAGATACATTGGGATCCATGTTACTAAAATAGAAAATCTTCAAAGTTTTTTTTTTTTTTTTTAAACGGTTATTTGATAATTCTGTGTCAGAGCAGATAATTAATTGCATATATCGTCAATGAGCATACTGAGGTCAGTATCAGTGTATCACTTGAAAATTAAACTAGAGGGTTTTCCAAAGCACACTATAATCAGTAATGATTCTTCTATGACATATATGAACCGCAGAATTATCCATACTTCTCACCTGTCAACCCAAGCCTCTCTTGAATGCTTGAACTCCTCTCCTCTGTTAGCTTTAAAGTAGTAACTTCAGCCTGGAAAAAATTAGAAAAAAAAAAAAAAAAAGGAGCTGGGTTAATATTATATTTTGAAAACTAATCAAGTAGAGACTGGATTCCAGCACCATGCCTGTACATTGTATTGATTATTGTCTGATGCACTATTACACTGTCT
Source organism: Dryas drummondii (assembly GCA_003254865.1). Classification (NCBI taxonomy): domain Eukaryota; kingdom Viridiplantae; phylum Streptophyta; class Magnoliopsida; order Rosales; family Rosaceae; genus Dryas; species Dryas drummondii. Next base: position 2,019,829 of record QANW01004277.1, read on the forward strand.
ATCTATGGCTCTACCCCTGCACTTATCACATGCAAGAGTTCTTGCTATGATTCTTTCAAAGTGCTTATTTTTAAATTGAGGCATTAAGATTCACATCTCACAAGAATGCTGCCAGAATCCATTCTGTAGTTGCAACTTACAGGCAAATACTAAGAGCCAAAATAACTAAAACATAAATTCGGAAATGAAAATCTGGAAAGACCAAAACCTGGCTCAGCTTCAGCTTTAGCTTTGATTTCAAGTTCATTTAGCTTTGATTTCATCTCCAAAATATCTTTAGCTAACTTCAACTCTTCCACATCCTTTGCTGCATTCAACTCCACATCTTGTGCTGCTTTCAACTCCAGATCCTTCGATGGTTTCAACTCCACATCCTTTGCTGGTTTCAGCTCCACATCTTTTGCTGCTTTCGACTCCACATACTTAGCTGGTTTCAACTCCACATCTTTTGCAATGAAGCACAACCAAAAGGTACTTTTACTTGTTGAAGATGAAGGGAATCAGTTTGAATGGGACACTCCTCCCAAATTCCCAATTGATCCCAACATCTTCAACAAGTAAAAGTTCCGGGGGCCACCCACAATTGGGGTTGTCTGTAGCTTGCTACCTTTTGGTTGTGCTTCATTGCCAAATTTGAGCAGTGCTTCTTTCTCCCCAAAGTGTTGAGGCAAGCAGTAGGAGAACTTTTGAAGGGTGAGTGAGGCTAGTTGGTGCACAATGCTAGAGGGGCCAAGAACGCCACCAATTGGTTTTGCACTGGTTTTGAATGTGCCCGTCATGACATTGTAGACACCACAGCCAAACGCAACATTGGGAATTGGATGGTGCTGATGATGATGATTGGACGACAAGAATGCCAAAGTATCAAATCCAAATCTGCCCTCGGTGACTTGCTACTCTTTCTCTCTCTACTTTGTCTTCAAAGGCTCAGATTTGAGCTTGGTACTTGCAGAGAAGCAAGGCAGGGGATCCATTCCCTGGAAAACACCTTTTGCATTGGGCACTTTGGACCCATGTGGGGCTTGTTGCAGTGTCCAATGCCAGGTTCAGCTTTGTTGGAGGTGTGCCGATTTCAAGGCTACATAGCCAAAACAGGGAGAATCCTTGAATCAACAAAGATTAATATCATGGAGAGATGAGAAGAAGTTTTTGCAATTTGGAAAATTAATATGTTGTATTATTGGACTACTTAATTAGTACATGTAGCAGCTGCCAGCTTGCCAAGGTGTGTCATCTATGAGTCATATTCATGGTTAATTGATGATGGTTCATAGTCAAATTCGTGTATTAGAGGAATGACCCACGTAGTTTAAACTCATACTAACCATATATGATGGTGAAATCCAATGAATATATATAATAGTGGGTTATTATACACGTGAGCAAGCTAGCTAGATGGTGAAAAGTATTCTTCTTGTTGTGGAGGTATATATGATGGCCTCTATAATTTGGATGTCGTGCTTTTTGGGTGATCACTGATCAGTTCCAATACGGATCATTTCATTTACACCCTTCCAAGTTCCAACTTCCAACCAACCTTAAGCTTCCCACAAAGTGGTTTGTGCTGCTGATGAATATATTATCAGCCTTGATTTGAAAGAGTGGATTGGAGAACTAGATGGCCAGATGGAGATCGAATTGCAATCTGACATTGATATATAAGTTGAGTTGTTCAATCAATAATTCGATACCCTTTCACACTCGACATTGGTTTCAAAATTCATGAGACAAACTATGTGGCTACAGAAGAAAAGAACAACAGGGATTTCGTATTAGATATTCACAAAAACCAACTTTTATTAGATATTTCAAATTCATGTAAAGACGAGACAATTAAATCAACAGAAATGAAAGAACTCAATATGTTTTTATCTTTACAAAAAGCTGTCAATTTCACCCTTGGCCACAATGACAACGTCAAGTGAAGATAGTCTGGCCCCGAACCACTTTTTGAAAGATCAATTTTTTTGGGCAAAAAAGTGTGGATTTCCTCAAGTCAAGAACAACCCAGATAATTATTGCATATATCGTCAATGAGAATATCGAGGTCTAAAGCACAATATAATCAGAATTTGATTTTTCTATGATCATGTTTATGACATTCATTTTCAGAAATCCCAGGCATACATGAACCGCAGAATTATCCATACTTCTTACCTGTCAACCCAAGCCTTTCACATCCCTTTTCTTTCTTGTTTTACAGGGCTGAAAAAATGCATATACATGTACTGCACTTGTATATGAGTATATTGGCTATACTGTCCGCTGTATACCTCATCTGTACATTTATAACGAGAGGAAGAGGTTTTATACCTATATATCTAACTATTGACTCATGGTACTAGCTTCATGCAAATTTTTTCAATGGTGTAGACAATATCCAAGAACAACACTCACAAGCGCCACCATACAAACAAATAGGAGAGGGAACCCAACTTGGACTCTTTTCACACCTCTTTTGCTCAGTTGTGCCTGCAATAGCAGCAATAACATACAAACCAATGTCATTAATAAGAGTCTTAATCAGGTGCAAAAATAAGTGTGCAGAGAGAGAGAGAGATTAGCATATGTAGAACTTTTGAAAACATGTTGCTGGAATCAGACAAACATAACCAAAGAGTACAGCAGATCAATAAAAAACACAGCCTGCTTTTTTACAAGGAACGTGTTTCTGAAATTTCCTTGATATAAATGCAATGCAACTCCAGAAATATTTAACCAGGTCTATTTCAAATATGGAAGTGAAGATCTGCAATAGTTTCTGAAAAAAACATTATTACTTTATTTTAGCTTGTAAGCACATCAGAGAATAGGGCTGATCCCCCACACACAACCACAATCTCAAAGAACATATTTAGGACTTCATACGTAACAACATAAATTTGTATTGCTTTTTGTTCGTGCTTCAGTTTCTCTTCTTCTACGGCTTAGATTATAAGATCAATCCCTCCTAGGTCACCACTTTACCACCCAAGTCAAAAATCCACTCGATCAAGCCATTTCTTCTTCAGACACTAACAAAAGCAGCCATAACCATTTCATCTTCAAGAAAACCCCAAGTAGGTAATTTATAGTAGATGTTAAAAAATAAAAGTGCACTTGAATACACACAGTAACAAAGCAAAAATAAAAACTTGATGATCAATTCAACAAACTTAAATGCTCAGATCATTGTGACAGTGGAACTTATCCAAGCCATACAGAGGCAATAACCAACACAAACAAACAATTCAGACATTGGCAGACACTCGATATTAGACAAACAACAAGAGTTACCAGAAAAGAAAAGGATGGAGTTCAAGAAATTACTAATTGCTCCTGTAAAATTTTTCTCTCTTGAATGCTTGTACTCCTCTCCTCTGTTAGCTTTAAAATAGTAACTTCAGCCTGGAAAAAATTAGAAAAAAAGAAAAAGAAAAAAGGAGCTGGGTTAATATTATATTTTGAAAACTAATCAAGTAGAGACTGGATTCCAGCACCATGCCTGTACATTGTATGAAGAGTTTGATTATTGATTATTGTCTGATGCACTATTACACTGTCTATCTATGGCTCTACCCCTGCACTTATCACATGCAAGAGTTCTTGCTATGATTCTTTCAAAGTGCTTATTTTTAAATTGAGGCATTAAGATTCACATCTCACAAGAATGCTGCCAGAATCCAGTCTGTAGTTGCAACTTACAGGCAAATCTAAGAACCAAAATAACTAAAACATAAATTCAGAAATGAAAATCTGGAAAGACCAAAACCTGGCTCAGCTTTAATTCAAGTTCATTTAGCTTTGATTTCATCTCCAAAATATCTTTAGCTAACTTCAACTCTTCCACATCCTTTGCTGCATTCAACTCCACATCTTGTGCTGCTTTCAACTCCAGATCCTTCGATGGTTTCAACTCCACATCCTTTGTTGGTTTCAGCTCCACATCTTTTGCTGGTTTCAATTCCACATCTTTTGCTGCTTTCAACTGCACATCCTTAGCTGGTTTCAACTCCACATCTTTTTCTGGTTTCAACTCCACATCTTTTTCCGATTTAAATTCCACATCTTTTTCCGGTTTCAACTCCACATCTTTTGCTGGTTTCAACTCCACATCCTTTGCTGGTTTCAACTCCACATCCTTTGCTGGTTTCGACACAGTATCCTTTAATGGCTTTGACTCTTCACTCTTTACAACTGTGGACTTCACATCCTCTGTAACCTGGTACATTTTAAGATCCACAAAATGACATCCCATATGCAAATTCAGGATATTTGGATGATGGACTAAAACTACACAACACTACATCAGGAAACTGTCCCTACTAAAAGGGTGTTAAACCCATTGCGTCCTAAAAATTTATTCTCCACTACGTTGTCAAAAGTAGCATATACCTTGCCTAATTGATAATGCAAGTCCCTTCGAGAAAATGAGAGTGAGAGATATAATAAATTTAGAAAGTGGAAGCAGGGGGAAGGGAGGAGAAAGGGAAAGAGTCCAACATTAATTGTCAAATAAGAAGCGTTTCTCTAACCTTGTTCTGTTGAGGGAGGATTTTGACTCCACCAAATACTTCATCTTTTAGAACTGAAGCTCCATGACCCAAACCCTGCTTTAGGCCTACCTTGATTGGTGACAGTGTTGGTGAATTGGGCGGGCTAAGAAGGGTTACTCTTAGCTTTTTCTCTTCAACATATTTGCCATCATCTTTAGTAAACTGTGAAATAAACAATGAGAAACCAGTATAGTAACTACCAAGACAGAAACCAATACATCATCTCAAGGCCAATAACTACCAAGACTTACCATGCTAGCTGTAATATCCTCGTCGGCTGTCCCAGAAGAAACAATTGTGCTTTGGATTAAGAACTTATCTCTGCATTCCATATCAGACAGAGCTGTCCGTGGAGCTTGCATTGTAACTACATTGACAAAGGAATTCAAAATGGTTATAACAAAAGCAATTAAAGGAGAAAAAAAATAAACAACCATAAAGTAAAATGCAGGGTAAAACTAAAAAACTATTTTCATTCCCATTGTGTCTCCATGTCATGCCGAAATTTTAATCTGTCTAAAGCAGATAGTGCAAATGTTTATACTATGTTAAGCAGATGGTTCCCATTAAATTATGTCCACAAGGACAGAAAGCATGTAGAAATAATGCCAAAGTGCAACCAATATATAGCATGTAATGATTCATAAATTTCATCTTTTTTCTTCTTCCATTTAAAACAAAAATCCTTAAGTGAAACTTAAGCTTCAAATTTCATACTTTATACATAATGATAAAGCAACGTTACATGCACATTCAAACACACACTCACTATATACTCAGTGAAATACATAAAAAAGCATACCTGAAAATTCACAAGTTGATTTTGGTGGGATAACACCTACATTTGGTCTCACACAGTATTTCTTGGGGGATGTAGTTTTAACCTGTGAATGTCATGTTAAATTAGATTTCCGTCTAGCATTCCAACTCATTCAATGAAATTCCATGTCAACACTCTTCAGTAATTTGGAAAACAATCAGAATGCAATATGCACCTTAAAAGCAACATGGTGGTCAGTTGTGTTGGTAAGTCGAACTGAGCATGAGCTTTGCTTCTTCAATTCAACTATGAAAACAATTGCACAGTCAGTCTAGTAATTTACAATTCACAAGCAATGGTTAAACTAATACACAAAATTGAATTTAACCTCCATTTCCTTTCAAATATTACCACCAACCAGCCATACATAAGTAACACTACGAAGGGAACACAACCTTTACTTTGATCTAATTATGGAAGTGCAAGTGTGTAACCATTCCACGCTATAGTCATATAGATTAACCAGAATATGGACTAATCTGTTCAACATTCATAGTTTCAAAATCGATGCTCCTTTGGGGTGAAAAACCCATAGGAAGCTAATTCCATAAATAAAAAAGATAACATAGAAAAAATCAAATTCAAATTAAAAAACAAAACAAAAACCTCTACTCCACTGACTATGTTTCGACTATGTGGGTCAACTACATGAAATCGGCCAAACCAACAAACACAAAACGTAATAAATCCGAACAATGATTATTATAACGATCACAAAGACACTAGATCAAAAAGAAAATGATTGGAATGGACCATCTACCAATAATGAACTTACAAGTGAATTTCAATTCCTTGGGCTGAATCTCCAAAATTTGCGTACTCATTATTGTCTCAACTTCACGACAATCCAATGCTATACACTGATATCCAAATCTCCTTTTTTAACTGCACAGCAATGAAATACAGAGAACATATTAAGACAACTACATACTCAATTCTTTAAGAAAAATAAAAATTCGTACACATTATGTATAAACATGTCTTATATGTCTGTATCCGCATGTGCATATGTTAATGACTGACCCACCGTTTGGTTGCTGAGAAAATCTTAGGAAGCAAAATATACTAATTGAATATGAATATGGCCGAAATTATGGAGTCCTTGGGACCCAGTATAAATGTATAATAATAATCAAAGAAAATACAAAATACAAAATAGAGAGAGAGAGAGAGAGAGAGAGAGAGAGAGAGAGAGAGAGAGAGAGGAAAAAGAAATCCAAAAGTTGTAAAAAGTTTCATGCACTAGATCCCAAAACCGAAAGAATAGAATCGTGATAAAGTTGTCGGACCCTCAAAATCAATCAATTCCTATTTCCCGCACTCTGCTTTTCTCAGCAACCAAACACAACACACAGCAACGATCAAAATAAACACACCGGGTTGAGAGTTTGACTCGTCTCTCAACTCGGACGGTCAAAACGAGTCAACGGAACGACGACGTGTTAGAAACCAAAGAAGGAGTCAGCTCAACAGCGTTTCAAGTTTCGTCTAGACTGAAGTTGAAACGCTGTTGACACCGTTTATAGGGTCTTCGATCTTCTGAAGACCGAGTCGAAAAGACGGTACTGGTACTCTAAAGCGTGAGGATGGATACGACGGCGTTTGGATCAGAGGGAAAGAGAGACGGAGCGTGAGAAAGCTTACCTGTTTGGAGAGAGAGAGAGAGAGAGAGAGAGAGAGAGCGAGAAAATCAGAGAGGAATTGAAATGGCGTGGAAATACCGCTTTTGAATGAAGAATAATAATAGAATAATGGGGAAAGCTTTGGATGGAATCGATGATTCCAAGTAGGGGTCAAGCCCTATATTCTAGAGAGAGAGAGAGAGAGAGAGAGAGAGTGGGTGCGTTTGGTGGTCTGAAACATCAAACATTACAGTGGTGTGGTGTTAATATATTGACGGGAGAAGGTGAAAACCAACTAACCAGGTGGTCCAGGTACGCTTGCTGGTGGCGTTAGTTGCACCCGCCGTTAGGAGTTTGGGCGACCGACTCTGCTTCGCTTCACTGGGTCGGGTTTTTCGGATACGGGACCCTATATAGCCTTGTCCTTGACCCATGGGCCTAACGTCTTTGGCCCATTTATAATGCTCGGGCCTGTAGCCTATATAGCCAGTAATTAATTTAATGTAGTCATCATGGGTTAATCAAATCAGTGGTTGAGAACTTGAGGCATGGATCAATTGTTCATCTTCTATTATCAATTTTAACATTTGCTACTAACATTTTCCCTTTTATAAGCAAACAAGAAGAAAAAAAAAAAAAACAACCCCTACAGATGTTTTAGTACTAGAGATTTGAGATTAGTGCTTGAGATTTTAGACTTTAGATTAGCCTCACAAGTGTATGCACCTAATCATTCACAACATGTCTTTACATGCTAGTTATGTGACTATTAATTATAATAAAGTAGGTATATACACTCATTACATACAAGTTTTCCTTTACTTATAATATTTTTTCTCAAAATTTTTAATGTCATTATGAGATTTGAAATAAAATAGTAACTTAATTTTTAGCTAGTAACTCTTTATGAACTCTCATGATAAATGAAAATAATCTTTCTAGTCAACCCACAAAACTCCCTTTTGTTTTTCTTTCTTCTTCCTTTTTGTTTGGCCATGCTTCTTTCTTCTTATTGTATCCATTATAATACCATTGTGTTTGCTAATTCAACCTTTTCCATATGATTCACAAATCATTGTTTCCAATTCCATGATCATTATATTGCAATTCATTAACTTATAAATTGGAAGACCAACTTTTAGTTGGGCCTCATATATACATTAGCCAAGCAAACTGAACATTGGGTATGTGAGACGGTTGAAGAGCCAGAACATCATTGTCAAAAGGCTTTTAATATTCTCTAACTTTTCACCCATTAAAGATAGATACCTATAAGCCTATGTCTCATACAAGCCTTTTCCTTAAGTGACGTTTTAGTGTATCGGTGAGTATGAATACACAATTTTCAAATAATGAATTCATAACATTTTTTATATGTATTCACAAAAATATAAGCTGATACTAGATTCTAATATTAATATTGAACAGATACCCTTCTCTTTAGTTATGCAAAGAGTAGGAAGGAATAAAAAAAAAAAATGAAAGAGCATCAAAGTTTCATCATCAGTCAAAGTTGCCCACATCACAAGAAACTTGGATTGCAACATCAAAATTATTTGCTCATTCATGCATGCGTATGATTGTTTGAGAAGCGCTTTCCCAAGCTTCCTTCAACTGCCACTAGAATTTTATAATAATTTTAATAATCGAATTTACATGTAAATTTCATTGACATAAAAATGTAATGTTCTACAAGCTTTATTCCAACTTTACCAAATCAAAGTTAAAAAAAAAAAAAAAAAAATCACAAGTGCATAAATTAAAATTCAGTAATATAAATCTATTTAAGCACATTTAAATATATCTAAAACTAAATTTATAATAACTGATCAGAGTGGCGCAGCGGAAGCGTGGTGGGCCCATAACCCACAGGTCCCAGGATCGAAACCTGGCTCTGAAAAATGAGTTGTTTCTATTTTAATCCCTTTTTATCTCCTTTTTTTTTAAAAAATAATTATCAGTAAAAAGGATCTAAAATAAATTATGGAATTTCAGCCAACCGAGTTTTAAGCCCAATAATCACAAGCGTTTATAGCCCAAAACCAATGACATACACCCAACAAAGCCTATTCAACCGGGTCCGGGAGAAGACCATTTTATTTTCAACTGCCACGTACTCTTTCTATTTGCTTCACTCTCTCTTTCTCTCACATAGGACACGTGTCGAACAGAGAACTCATCCTTGGAATACAAATACCCACCTTGGCAATATCGAAAAAAGCCAAACATCCCTATAAAAACCCACCAACCAACGACCTCTCTTTTTCACTCTCCTCGTTTTCGCCGTCTCTGTCTTCTTCTCTTCCTGTATCTGCAATCTGCTCTCTCCAGGATCCCATCAATGGCCGCCATCATAGGAGCTTCTTCGATCTCCGTCCGCTCTCGCCCTCATCAGCTTAATCAAAATCTCGTAATCCCACTTTCGATTTCACTAGTGCCATCATTTCATTTCTCCTCTTTTTTCTGTAAATTATTATGTTAATATTAGTTTATTTGCTAGTAATTCTTAATTTTAGTAAGAATTATTTAATTTCGTATCATTCTATTATGTTTAATTGGTGTTTCTTGATTATATAGCTTTATTTTTTTTATTGGGTTCGATATGGGAATTCTGTGATGTTACATATACTGATATTGTTGAGATTGTACAAGGATTTGGATCATTTATGTTTCTGGGTTTGGTAATCAGCTACCCATGTATTCATTCATATTGGTTTCCCTGAAATTCAGTTGGATCCTCTATAGTGGACCGTTTAGATCTTTGTAGGCGTTTTTCTTTTTGTTTTTGTGTGTGTGAAACAATGTATTGAAGTATTGAACTCTGTTTCTATTCCATCATTGATTTGAATATTTACTGAAGCATTCATGGTCGAACATGTTGAACAGGCAATTTCCAGGACTAATGGTTTCAAGTCAGTTTCACTTTCTGATTATGGAAGAAGTTCCCTTTCCTTTGGGTTGCAGCAACGTTCAGTACGGCTACGGGTTTCCTGCGCTGTATGTTTTTCTGTTTATGAAGTTTTTTTATTTGATGGTCTCGTTTTTACACTTTGATTTGCATGCACAATAAAATGGTGTTGCATTATTGTAAATATCAGAAATAGTTTCAATAAAATGGTGTTGCATGCACAATAAAATGGTCTCGTTTTTACACTTTGATTTGCATGCACAATAAAATGGTGTTGCATTATTGCATTATTGTAATGGTGTTTACTATTTAAGTATAAAAGCTTGACTTGATGTAAAACGAGTGAACTCTCTTTTGTGGGGAGGTATGCAAATATGTTTTTATATCCTAAACTGAAAAGCCTTCATAATTTGAATTTTTACTGAGTCTCTACTTAAAGTAAGCCGAACGTTGTAATAACTAAAAGCATGATATCTTGATGGTCATGAAATCATGGTGACTTGTCATAATGTTAAATGTCCTTGATCAGGCCAAGCCAGAAACAGTGGAAAAGGTGTGTAAGATAGTAAGGAAGCAACTTGCATTACCAGATGACTCTGCAGTTACCAGCGAGTCAAAATTTACAGCACTTGGAGCCGATTCTCTTGATACGGTACGTTCAATATTTGTTAACATGCTACTTGCACCACTTTCTTTTCCCTGAATTATTCATCTTCCTACAAGCATGGTGTTTCTCTCTGGTTGTTCACTAGGAAGGTACCACTGATTGGTCTTTAAGGCTGCGCTTTGTCTGCAAGATTGCTAAATTATTTTTTTTTCATCTGCATTCTCATGGATTTCTCGCCAAGGCGAGATATGTTATATTTTTTTAATTCATACTAGGGATTGAAGAGTGAAGAATTGCACTTTATTGTTGTGCTTCCAATATATTGCCCTTATAAAAAAGATATCCTATTTTGGTATGACAAACCTTATCCTTACGGAATGAAGAATTGAAAACTCTCAGGATTTTTGTGCCACCTTTACAATTTTTATGCCTTTATTAGTGTTGGATAGAACAATTTATTATCAGTTTTATAATATGTCACTTGCAGTTTATTTTTATAATGCCACTTTCAGGTTGAGATTGTGATGGGACTCGAGGAGGAATTCGGTATTAGTGTGGAAGAGGAGAGTGCCCAGAGCATTGCAACAGTTCAGGATGCTGCGGATCTTATTGAGAAGCTCATTGAGAAAAAGTGAAAACAAGGTGTAGAAGTAATGCGAACAAGAATCAAAAGTAGTATTTTCACATCCTAGCATGCTTTAGATAATTATTTGGTGGACTGGTTATGTACTCAGTCATTTTGTGTTAAATCTGAACATGGTAGTTGTTGAGTCGTTAAATTATGAATTTATGAGTTTGTGTTTCTGTTGTCGAGCTCTTTTTCTCCACTGCACCAGTGGGATTCTGATCAAATAGAGAATGACTTTACAGTTTATAATGTCTGCTGTCTTGTAATGGTGAGAAGTGGCTTATTCTCATCATAAATTTTGGTAGCATCCCAAATTTCTGTTCACATTCAAAATTTGTAAGACATCAGGCCAGTTAACTAATTGAAGTTCCACAGAAAGCTAAACAAACCAAACTGCAAGAACGCTCAAACCACAGAAACTAATCATAAGATGGCATCTAACTGCTTGTTTTAGGCACTTAAACACTTGCAAAAGAGGATTCGAGGAATGAAAATACTGTATCTAAAGATCCGAGCTTGATTATGTGAAAGGGGTGAAATAATTTACCGTGAAGGCACAATATACTTAAAAGGTCTTGGTGGCTTTAAACTACTTTTACTTCCCACTAATTATTTCCACTAATTATGTCGCCCTATAATATATTAACAACACCGCACGGTGAATATATTAACAACCTTTGATCATTTCAATTTTGAAATCTACTCCACACTCCCAGGCATACTAAAAAATCAATGCATCAACATATTAAAACCTGCGTACTCAGGCAGTGAGTGCATACATACATTTTTCATTTTTTGCAACTGCAAATCAATAGAAGATGCAACATGACATCAAACAAACGCCAAAAGAATACATTCAATTGGGGCATTTTGCTATCCAGTAAAATATTAACTTCCATATACAGTGAGTGTGATAAGCAGATCATCTTGTGATTATGTTCTGGAATGCATTCCAGGAAAACCATGACCATATTCGATATGGTATTATGGTGGTTACTGCATCATTCCCAATCAGCATCAAAGAAACCAGCATCTTTCATCTCTGAATAATATACATTCTCCAAATGTAAATCTTCCTCCTGTCCATCCAAAGTACAATTACCAATTAACAAAGGAAAAAAAAAATACAACCATCTTAAAAAGAAATACACAAAGATACAATACCTGGAAGAAGTCTGCCAGAAACGTTACATATAAAAGAGGTAGATACAAGGCATGGTAACAGACAATAGTGGCACCATATAACCTGCAAATCAAAATTTGGGAAATAGGTAAAGAGGCTCTTTAATATTTGAACAGAATATTGAAATGGAAACTTCAGATCAAAGACCAATTTAAAAATACCAGAACCCGAATCCAGCCCCATTTCCAGTTAGTCCACAAGCAAACAGTGCTAGTATGTTCAACAGAAACATGATCACGGTATACTTGTAGAATGCAGGTCTTGCTGCACAATAGAAAAAGAGACATCCGTTTCTATCAAACAGCTATGGAATAAATGTAAGCATCAATGAAATTACCTGGTAATCTCTCTCTCCATTTGGAATGGTACATGAACAATATGAAGCCATAAACTGCAGTAAGCACTAGCCTGTGGACAACCCACAAGTCCCACTTCATCTGCTGTGCATGGTCATTGTTGTCAACAAACAATGGAATTCCAAATCCAAATAGATAGATTGCCTGGAAGAGGGAAAGTGTGCAATTATAGGTGCATTATGTAACATGATAAGCATCAATGTGTATTTCCAACAAATATTATGTGAGAACAATATAAGCAGGTTAAAAGAATTAGCATGTGTTCCCATTTGTGCAAAAGGTATCATATTATTTCCATTTCACATTTTGCATCTAACATGGCATAGAATAAGCATTTGGTCCACCACATACAAGTTGAAAACTAAGAATTTTGATATATGCAACTAGCAGAGAAGAGTGGGAATGAAAGTCCATGCTACCTCCACTGTCACATGTTAGTATTTCTGAAGTCACTGACAAGCATAGATAACTCACAAGGGTAAAAATCCATTTTGAGAAAATATAGTGGTACCTTGAGAAGTATATCCATGCCAACAAGGATCCCTGAGACGACAAAAGTCCGTGTCAAACCTTCCAGCCCACTTGCATAATTCCCTTGGAGTAAAAATGCCAGCAAGCTTACTTCCAAAAATAGCATCCCAGAGGTTGTGAACAAAGATAAGACATTCCATGCTAGTTCTTCTCCAGAAGTGCACTCCCATGCCTGTGCCAAAAAAATGACAATCCAACCTTATCTTAGCAAAATTGTCAAGAAATGCCTGGTAAGGAGAACTTTAAACATGAAGTACAAAGCCTATTACACATTATTCACCACCTCAAATACAGCTACTAAACCAACTCAAAAGTAACAAATAACGATCACAGTATTCAGAGACCAATTACTGTTAAAAAATTGTACAAAACTTTTGTATGCATTCACAACATTCAACCACTAATGACTAACACCCATACAAGAAGAATCCCACCATTCAGGTACTAGTTTGATACATGAAACTCAAAAAACAATCAAGAAACCTTGTGAAAACTGCAGCCTTGCATTTACTCTTGATAAATTACATGAAATATGTATAACCCAATCTTAACCATCTCAAATTGAGCCATCAAGGCTAAACCCATTAAGAAACCCAACAATGATTACATTTTTTTTATATATTACTGTTTTTTTTTTTTACCCAATAATACCTTACTACCAATTTTGCATAACCCTAAATTCACCGCCTCAAATAAATACCCAAACCTAATCAAGAATCCCACTCGTGAACTACAACCAAAATCAAGAACATAAACAACAATCACACAATCCAAAGACTAATTTAACACCGCATATGCATATATTGCCTAACCCAATATTGTAAATGATCTTAAGCTCAGCGACTAACAAATAACCATACCTGAAGCTACAAACCCACTATTCAGCTCCTAAATCAAGAGCACAAAGGACAATCGGACTAGTTAGAATATAATTTGCCCTTAAAAGTAAAAAAGAAATCTGCATGACCAGAAATTCACCACCTTTATTTCAGCAACTAATAACCAAAGACACTGTTTTCCCTTAAAAGTAAAAAAGAAATCTGCATGACCAGAAATTCACCACCTTTATTTCAGCAGCTAATAACCAAAGACACTGTTTTCGGATTAAAAAAAACTAATAACCAACAGTGCTCGTTCAGAAAATCCAAGACAATTATTTCATTAATCGCCTACAAGATTCAATAACACAGTATATTGCCTTTACCAGATTCCACCCAAAACTAATAATCCAAATTCACCAGTAGACCGAATTCGCATAACGGACTATCCAAAACCTTAAATTTTAGCTACAACAATGCTACTACTCAGCTAAATGTTTCAAGATTAAGGAAGGATAATAAGTCCATAAAGCTACCAACTTTAAAAGGGAAAAAGACATGAACCTGCAAAGAGCACCAAGCAAGATTGAGCAAGCTAACAAGCCAAAGGCACCCATAGTAAGCAATCATAATATAAGACCGGCCATGTGAGAGCTTGGAAAAACTTTTTCTTGATTGAAAGGCCAAGTACAGTACGAAGAGAAGCGAGGACAAAATCAGAGCAACATTGTGCCAAAACCCATGGCACTCACCGAGCCAGGTGTAGAATCTGGAACCCGAAACCCCTCCATCTAGGGTTGAGCCCTGGAAAACTGAAATTGGAAGCAGAGGTTGTGAGATAGCTTCTTGGAGGGCTCTCATTGTTGCATTTCAGAAAAATATAATGCTAATTTGAGTGAGTATGAGAGCTATTGGGGGGTTCGACTCGAAAACCCTAACCCTAGAATTTGGGGGCGATGGAAATGGGACTTCTATTTTGGGTTTGGTTCTGACTTCTGAGGGATGCAAGAATCAGAAGAATGTCAGCTGGGACGGGCTTGGGCTGATATACTGATAGAGCAATTCAAGCGAATCAAGCTCAAACCGGTTCCGCGGTTCGAATCTTGGAACCCGAGATAATCGTTTCGCATTTGAGATTGAGTAGTGTTAAAATAATAATAATATTTGAAGCATCGTTTTATATTTTAATTTATTGATTTCAATTAAGGAGAGAGATGATATGTCAATTTATTATTATTTTTATTACAAACATGTTAATTTATTATTTGTTATAAATAAATGAGGTCTTTAGTGGCCCACAGACAAATAAGTGATAAACTAGACTTAATTCACATCCAATTATATATAAAATTAGGTTATTACAAAAAAAAAAATAGAGGTGATATTTGCATTTCATTTTTGTACACTTGCACTCCTTTTAGTATTTTTATTTTATTTATCTCTTTTTATTATTTAAATTTCAAAACTACCCTTAATGACCTATTGATTTTCCGAAACAATGTTTGCTTCATCTTCTCATGTCCTCATTCAAAATCTAATAGCAATTGCAAGGAAAATTATATTTAAAATTCTGCTAATGTCAATGCTTAGTAATTCATTAATTGAATGTAGATCACTAAAAGCATGGGTGTGTAGGAAAGGTGGTAGGGCCTGATTCATTATCATTCATATTAGTGTTGGGAAATCTTGATATTGACTATTGCGGATTTTCTTCAAGTAGCCCGACCTCCATGTTAGAAGGGTCATTGAAGATCTCTTCAGGGGTAGCAAAATAGGGACCCTTGTCGAGCTTGATGCAAGAAATAAACTAATTATTCTTTGGAACGCATCAGTTATAGTGACAGTGGTTGATTAGAGGAGAAGGAGAGACGACATTGTCGCACTGATACAAGAGAAATTTGAAAGAAAGATAGATGATGCGGCACAAAAAGGGAAATGAGAACATGGAGCCAATAATGTTTCAGAAAGTCAATAGGTCATTAAGGGTAGTTTTGGAATATAAAATAATAAAAAGTGATAAATAAAATAAAAATAGTAGAAAGAATGAAAGTGTACAAAAGTGCAGTGTGAATATAGCTTAAAAAAATTGAATTTAGGTGAGCTCGAATTTCTACATGGAGAAATATCATTGAATCAATATGTATTTGAATAATTGAGTTTTTTTTTTTTTTCATAATAAACTTAAGAACTTCTAGTAATATACTAGAATAAATGATTTTATTTTTTTAATAATGAATGGAGCTTTCACAAAAAGAAATAATAAATGGAACAAAATCTCCATAATATTCTTAATTTAATATCTATCATTATAATTATTTTAAATATAAATCTCATGTACAATAGTTGACAAAATCAATTGGTTTAGAAACAAAAATAAAATATTTAGTACCAAAACTTAGGGGCATCTACGGTATTTCATAATCTTGAGGGGATTTTTTTTAGGACTGCTATTTGCACATTTTTTTTTTTTTGCATACCCCTAATCACTTAATTAGTGATTTTACACATTTGTCCCATTGTAAAAATACCCTAAAGCCCTCCTCCAACACACCTTATCTCTCTCCTCTCTCCCCTCCCAACCTGCCTTGTCTCCCCTCTCCGGCTCCTTTCTCCTCCCAGCTTACCAACCTCTCCCCAACACCACCCTCCCAGTACAATACCATCCTCCTTGCTTGCCGTCTGCAACACGACCTTCCCAACTCGCCGACCTCCTCGCAACACTACCCTCCTCGCAGCAACATCCTCTCAGCTTGTCGACCTCCCCGAAAGCTACAACACCGACCCTCATCTCTCTCTCTTCTCCCTACATCACCAATTTTTTTTTCTTAAAAAAGTTACAGGTTTGGCAAACCAGTGCCGAACTTGGCTATTTCGTTCAGCAGACATCCACCTAATAGAAGAGAATTGTTCGGCGGGTGCCTGCCGAACGAAACAGCCATGTTCAACATTGGTCTGTCGAGCCTGTAATTTTTTTTTTTTAAGTTGGTGTTACGTGGAGGAGGTGGTGCTGTGAGGAGGAGAGAAATACGAGGGTCGGTGCTGTAGGGAGGAGAGAGAGAGAGAGAGAGAGAGAGAGAGAGAGAGAGAGAGATGGAGGTGGTCGGGTGAGGGAAGGAGAGTGGGAGGGAGGTGGTCAGTGAGGGAAGGGAAGGGAAGGAGGTTGTAGGGGTGGGTAAGGGAGGGGGAGGGGCTGGGATGGTAGAGGCTTGCGGGTGGCTGGTTTCAACATTTTTTTTTTTTGTTCTTTATTTTTTTTTTTTTAAATTCACATTTGGTGTAAGGTGTGTAGTGAGAAATTTTAGTGAGATTAATAAGATTTAGGTATTTTGGTAATAGAAAAGTTGTGTAAAAGAGAAATTTTAAATTTTAAAGAATAGTATGAGATATATAAGAAAAAAGAGTGTAAAAAAAAAAAAAAGTGGTTTGTAAATAACAGCTCTCTTCCTCAAAAACTAATCATTACTGGTTCAACCAAACGTGGCCTAATCAACGACAAAAGCTCCATGTTTACTCCCTCTGTGCCTTAATGTTCGGATCGTATCCCTTCAGCTTAAACTCCAGAATTCCTAAGAGGTTGAAGTTTTGATCAGTTGGGTTTCAATGACGAAAGCGAAATTGGGATAAAAGGCTGTAAAATTCACTGGGTTCATGGTCTTCTCAACATTAGAAAGTTGCAAATGAAGAAATTTTGTGAACTTCTCTTTAGAATTCTGGCTTCAGTTAATTTGGTAGGTTTGGAGTATATTGAAGTATAATGTGTTATTTGTTATTAATGAGTTTCATCGAGAATTCTTGAAGCAATCCGAGTTATCTTGTGCGACAAGTAATGGGGTTCCTCTAAGACAAGGAATTTGAGGCATTAGAACTGTAATTCCCTTTCACTGAAACAGGTTTCTTTCTGATATATAATTCCACTATTTTTTAAAGTTTTGGGTGTTTGTGCATGTAATTGGATTGTTAATTTTTTACTGGGTGTTTTTATCAATTTTCAATGGCAGTGGGCCAGTGGAAATGGATAGAATGAGGCCGGTGTATGTGAGGCAGAAGAGCGGTACACCCGGCGCCCAGGGACCGCCAACTTCACCGATGATGTCGCCAATGCACCACCATTCGAGGTCGGGGTCGGTTGGAGTGGGAGGTGCCAAGAAAGCACTGAACACAAAAGCTGCGGCGCAAAGGCTTGCACATGTGATGGCACACAAACCCAATGATGATGATGATGATGAGGAGGAGGACGACCTTTCTTATGATATCATGTCAAGCGGCACAGGCAGCATTGGACTTGCAGGTGGAAGAGCAACGAGGCCTCGATCTCCAATGGTAATGCCCACATATTACTTATCCTATTTGTGTTGTAGCCAAAATTATTTATTACTTTAGGTGCAACTTAACTATGTGTTGTTTTGACCCACATATGAATGTAATGCTTACTTGAAACCCAAATGTTATTCCACTAGTCAGTTCGTACTGTTCAAGAACAGCCTCAATCTGCACGCCCAACCCCAGTAGGTCGAGTATCTTCTTCTGTCAACTTTGTGGAGCAACCATCATCGGCTCATTCAACACCAGTAGGCCGACCATATCAACCCATCGTCACTAAATCCATTAACTCTGTAGAACCACCACATTCTCTTCGTCCTTCAATAACTACTAGACCATCTCAACCTACTAATTCCATTGAACAACCTGGCTCTGCTCGTTCTATATCATCCATTAGCTCTGTAGAACCACCCTATTCTGTTCGTTCTGCACTAGCTACTCGATCATCTCAGCCTACCAATTCCTTTGAACAACCTTCCTCTGCTCGTTCTACAATATCTACTCGATCATCTCAGCTTACCAATTCCTTTGAACAACCTTCCTCTACTCGTTCTACAATATCTACTCGAACATCTCAGCCTACCAATTCTGTCGAACAACCTACCTCTGCTCGTTCTTTGTCAGCTGCCCGTCCAAACTTAGGAGCCAAGCCAATCCACATGGTACCAGCTAGTGTACCTATATCACTTAGGCCAACCTCTTCTGCAGATGCTCTGGTTGATAATAGGAGAGAGCCGGTACCTATATCAGTTAGGCCATCCGCTCCAGCGATTCTATCAGACGCTGCAGTTGATACTCGAAGAGATAAAAGGTATCAAGCTCTTTAATCTTTACTACTTTGTGAATCATCATCAATGTGTTCATTTATTTCTTTTGGTGTTCTGAGTTTTTCTTTTGTTCTTTTCTTGGGGAGGATGGGCTGGGGGGATTAATGCGGTAACTTAGAAATGCTAATGGTTTTTTTTTTTTTTTCTTCAATTTTGAATTATGTTATATGTTCCCCTTATTATGGCCATTGAAGTCAATGATGCTTTGGAAAACTCAGAAATCCAAGTTTTTTCCTCTGTTAGACGTTATTACTCTTGGGAAATCACAGCAGACATCATCAATGCATGCATTCATGTGTATTTCTTTGCTAGGGAACTTAAGGGACATTGTCTGAGGTTAAACCTAAGTGGGTTTACTACCAAAGTGTTCCCAAAAGGATCATGCCTTCATGTTTGAAGGCTTTTAATAGTTTTTTTCAGTTACTCCTTTATTATATATGGATGTATAATACTGTCTTTAAAGTTTCTCCTTTCTTTTCTTGTATGCTGTTTACTCATATAGTAGCTCATGTTTTGATTGATATAAATGAGTTCTATAACGTGGTTCTTTCAATTCTTTTTGACAAATATGGCTTATATATATATAGAAAAATAGAGAGACAAGAGGTTATAGTGGTGCGAGGACAAACAACCAAACTTACATCCACTATGAATAGAACTCTTATTCAGATCATAAAAGGAGACAAGGCTCAAGTACAACTTATATAGCTGGTGCTACAGCAGCCAAGCAATAAAGACAAAGGCTATATCAGCTAGCAACATCTAGATATAATTAAATAGCTACACAACTGTTTAGCTTCCCAACAACATTAACAACAGCTAGTCAGCTAGTTAACCTCCCAACTGAAGAGATTAATGAGTAATAATTCCAACAATATATCTGATCCTTTCTAGCTCTGGTCAATTATCAGGTTGTCTTTAGATTTAGGGACTTTTAAGATGAGAGAAAGTGGGACTCAGCGTTCTTCTGCTTTACAAGATGAGGTATGTTCCATGATCTTGGTATGTATTTCCAACTTTTGGATGTTGCTGATACACCTATCTTCTTCTTTTTAATTATTTTTCAAGTTAATAGACTCAAAATATTAAATTCATACGTGAAAACTAGAAAATTGAAAAAAATAAAATAAAATCTAATGGAAACTCAACTAATGAGGTGTGAATTTCATTGCAGCTTGATATGCTACAGGAAGAAAATGAAAGTTTACTTGAAAAGGTGATGCCAATAAACTAAGCATTCCCTCTATAAATAATGAGAAATCTTGTGAATGTGGTTAATTGCATTTAAATTTTTATAAAACTCATGCACATAAATAAGATTTTTCAGTAATTGACTATCAGAAAGGGCTGCAATAGCTTCTCCAGCTTATCAAATTTAATATAGTGTTCTCACATGGACATTGCTGTTGCAGCACCATTCATTAAACATAAAGATGATGTGCATTTTGGGAAATATGAGAGTGGTCCATTGGTGTAAATGTAATTTTGATAATTTGATAGAGTTATCATATATTCTTTTTGGCACTCCATTGTGATATGTGCTTCCCCAGCTTCGACTTGCAGAAGAGAGGTCCAAGGAAACAGAGGCAAGAGCTCGGCAGCTCGAGCAACAGGTAATGTTTTAAATATATATAAAGACAGGCTAGACAGCAATTAATTGGATGTGTCTATGATTGTATCAAATGTTATGCATTCCACTCTCTTTGTTTGTTAGACTGGTAAAATCATGTCATCTGTTCAGGCGTTTAGAATAGATAAGTGCCATGGACTTATTAATTATCAAATTTATTGGTTCATTTGCTGCTCATTTCATGGTGTATAGTTGATTTCAGCATGATCTCTTATATGATGATGTGCTGGACAATGCAGATGTTTGGAAATGTTTATTGCACATACAGTAGTCATATCTTACTGTTTGTATGTTCTCCTTTAGGTTACTGCTCTTGGAGAAGGTGTAACTTTGGAAGCCCGCCTTATAAGCAGGCAAGCTTCAAAGGTTTCATGGATTTGTATGCCAGTTTGATTATTTCTAGAATGCTAATTTTTATGTTTGTTTTACTCTTCAGAAAGGAGGCTGCACTGCAGCAAAGGGAGGTGTGTGTTTCAAGATATCATTCATATAATTAACTGAACTTCATATGCATACACAGTATGGCCTTTTCTTTGTGTATGTGTAACACATGTTTACTAAATTTATTAAGATTAATTTCTGCATATATGTGTTTGAAATGCCCTGATTTTCACTTGTTATTATACTTTTGTGGATGTAAGAAACATTATTGGGGTTTGCAGCTGACAATGGAAACATTATATGTGTTTAGGCATGTAAGAAACATTATCGGGGTTTGCAGCTGACAATAGATATTTATACAGTTGCTTTGTTTGAGCGCCTACACTGCATGTCGGACATAGATTATTAGATCTATTTAGTAGTCAAATGATTGCTGTCTCTCATGGTTTGTTGGTTACAAGTGCATTATACATTAGATATCTTCATTCTTTTATCTGGTCTAATTCAAGTTGATTAAAACATGACCTGAGTTATTATTTGAACACATTTCCTCACAGGCTGCTTTGAGAGTGGCTGCACAAACTCATGGTGGTAGAAATGATGAAGCTGAGAGCGAACTTAAATCACTTCGGTTTATGGCTCAGAGAATGATACTGACTAGTGAAGAGATGGTTTGTGTTCAATTTTTTGGCTCATATTGTTAGTTGTTTCTTTTCCCTATTTTTTTATGCGATTTTCAGTTCTTTTTTATCTTAGGAGGAGGTGGTTTTGAAGAGATCTTGGCTTGCTCGATACTGGAGTTTATGTGTTGAACATGGTAAATTCATTTAAGTTTTTAATTTATACGGTAAAGTCATTAATTCCATGCTTTTGTGTTGTCTAAATGTGAATTTTTCACTTCTTGTGGACTGTTGGTTCAGTTTCATTGCACTCCCTTTTATTAATAAAATCTTTATGTTTCCTATCAAAATAAAAAATGTGAAAAATTTCACATGAGGTGAATTATATAATCTCAGATCACAACATCTGAAATCAAGACCTAATCCAACCCTTTTATGTTATGATCCAAGTCCAGGGGCCATATGTATAGTTAGTTACCTATCTTCAACTCAGGCTCAGGACTTGATGGACTCAATTATGCTGAATTGTACATCTCTGATGGCCCTAAGAGCAAAGTTGTGATTCCTATGAAGTTCTATATACTTGAAGTCACACGAGATGTAGTTTTGTGCATACTCAGGGTGACCAGAATCAAACTTCCTACCTGTTGAAAGGTTCTTAAAACATGGAAATTCAAATCCTCTAACGAGTCATCAATATAGGAATCTTTTGGTGAAATATTTATTCTGTTGTTCAACTGAAGGTCTCTCTAACATTAACGGCTTAGGAGTGATTGGATGATCATAGAGTTGCTTTTTCTGTCCTCTGTGTATGAATGGGTAAAACTGCAAAACACATTTCGCATTCAACCATCTTGGTTGTAATGGGAAGTACAATATTTTGGCAGGCATTCATGCTGAGATAGCTACAGCAAGATATGAATTCTGGTCAGCTCTTGCTCCTCTTCCTGTTGAAGCTGTATTAGCAGCTGGAGAGAAAGCTAAGAAGGATTTAGGTAAGTTGAGTGCTTCAATCTTTATTGGTTGTTCTGGATGTTTGCTTGTTTACCTTCTCTATTTGAAAGATGATAATGGATTTTTCAATGTTTTTTATTGAATTTTTTACCAACCATTAATTTCTCAGTATCTTTTACCTAAACCTCTAGTGCCTCAGTATTACTCATTATCTTTCTTTAATTTCGGTTATGATCAATGAGTTAGATGAAAGAGAAGATAGTCCACGAGATTTGAATGATCTCTCAGGAGAGCGAAACATTGAGAGCATGCTTTTAGTGGAGAAAGGTCTGCATGAGCTAGCTTGGTTGAAGGTTTTCTCTCGATTCTATGGTTGAAATTTTGCACATGTATACTTTTATGAATATTATCTGTCTTCTCAATCAATGTCATTACACATTGAGCTGGGGCCTGGGGTGTCTTGGCAAGATTCCCAACTGAGGACTGAACAAGTAAACCTGTTTTAATTGCTATTTGAAGTAGCCATTCCTCGCAATGACTAGTTTTTAGTGTAATTATCTCAAAGGTAGAGGATGCAGTGGCGCTTATGCTGGCTCAACATCGACACCACAGCTCAACGAAGTCTGGTTTATCAGGTGAATGATTCTCAATTTACAATTGAGTAATTCATTGTAATCAAACCATGTGTGTATATGCATTGTGTACTAAAGATCATTATAATTGACATTAGGTGTATGCAGAAAGTGAACCAAAATGATCAACCGAACCAATCCAAACAGAGTTGTGTCCCCTCCAGTTTTGTTAAGAATAGTTGGATTGGTTGAAATTTCCAAATATTTTAAGTGTGATCTGTACATATTTGATTTCAGGATTCAGAATTTCCAAACATTTGAAGTGATCTTGAGTTTGGACCATTAATTACATATCTATAGAAGTACAATTTTCATCATCAGAATTCTATATTGTGTCATTATAATATGTTTATTGTTAACTAAAAAAAATTGAATTTAACCCAAGAAATGGATTTTCCTCTATTTTTTATCCATGTTCCCCATGATATATTGATTATTTTCTGTCTCACCTGCTTGTTTCATATGAGGCTCAATTGAAAGCTAAGTTTTTATACACCAAAAAGAAGAAATTAATGTGTCGACTCCCAGACTTCTTAAACTGTTACTGATTACTAAATGAGATATGAATTTCTGTTTTTGTTAATTAACTGAATAATCTTAATAGTCGTCTGACAACTTTTTTCCTCCTTCATCATGGCTGTAGATTTGAAGCTACCAACTGAGGGACTATTTGAAGCATTTGGTAAGATTATCATATAAGCATGA
Organism: Dryas drummondii; assembly: GCA_003254865.1. Taxonomy (NCBI): domain Eukaryota; kingdom Viridiplantae; phylum Streptophyta; class Magnoliopsida; order Rosales; family Rosaceae; genus Dryas; species Dryas drummondii. Next base: position 2,043,906 of record QANW01004277.1, read on the forward strand.
TTTAATTATTGTAACTTTGTTTTACTTGCAGTTTATAGATATCCACATTTTCTACATGAATTTTCTTTTTACAGTTTTTAAAAGATAGTTGATATATCATGTACACTAGCTATCCCACTTAATATATGATATAAGAAATGCCAATGTATTTGATTTCAGAATTAAGCAAAGAGGAGACTGAAGATGTGCTTTTTAAGCAGGTATTTTATGAATTATGACACCTTTTGCTTTCTTATCTCCATTGAAGCAAATATATGTGTGAAGAACGCCATTGTAATATTATAGAAACTTTTAGATAGGAGGGCCTGCAATGTTGGTTATTGGGGGAAAAAGAAACATATATTGTTGAGTGATTCTAAATATATAGTTTAGATGGAGTCACTTATAGTTCTTGTAGGCTTGGCTTGCATATTTCTGGAGAAGAGCCAAAATGCATGGGCTGGAACCAGACATAGCAGATGAACGTTTGCAATTCTGGGTCAACCGAAGCTCCAAGTCACCGGCTACTTCACATGATGCAGTTGATGGTGCTCTCTCTCTCTCTCTCTCTCTCTCTCTCTCTCATACATAAAAGTCAGTGAATGGTGAATCCATGTTAAAACCTCCACCATTTGCCAAAGACTGAAACTGGTGATCTTTGTTTTTTCTCTTTTTAACATGATACTATGGTATCGGCTTAATTTGATATGGTTGGTTCCAATTTACAGTTGAACGTGGCATGGTGGAGCTGAGGAAGTTGGGCATTGAAACCCAATTATGGAAAGAATCTCGCAGGTGGTTTGAGAATGATTCTATGCATAGAACGCCAAGTCTGTCTGACTTCTGATGGAAAGTTGGGTTTGAATATTGATTGATAATCACAAGAAATGAACTTTGGAACCTCTTCTTCTTCTTCTTCTTCTTCTTGGTGTTTCGTTCAATAACTCATCGAGTGTGGCTTAGTTAGGCTGCATCTTGTGAGCAACATATCAATGTTTAACCATATTAATATACCCTTTAAATGGAAAAGAGGTCTTCAAGGAAACACCAAACTAAATGATTAGATTCATTTCTGTACAAGTTTTCTAGTGTAGAAGATGACAAGACGTAACTGTTATCAATCTTACTGTATTTTTTTTTTTTTTTTTTTCCATTTTCCCATCTTTCTTTCTCAGTTGAGACTTGGATATTTTGTGTGTACATGTACGCACCAGCGGCTAGTGTTCGTGTAATTGTGATAATTTATTTCTTTAGTTAATTAAAATTTGTTTCTTTTTTAATTCGGACTGGGTTTTAATTTCTTTATTTTTCAGTTTGGGCTGGACCATAGCCTAGTGAGTCCTATGTATAAGGCTCGGTATGTGCCACTAGTGTTCCATGCACATATGTGTAGACTATAAAAGTTGTGATTCCTCGTAGATAAGATATGATACTTATATGAACACTAGTAAACTCATAAATGCTTACCTCTCCTTCACATGGAAGACACATCCAAAATATTATGTATTCTAAGAGACATTATTGTCCCTCTCAAATTTGTATCAAATAATGTGACATGAATCACAAATACTAATTTGAGATCTGTAGCAAGTAATCTTTCCACCACCATTGTCAATATTATTCTTATCACCTTGCTTATCTTAAAAAAAGTGGAAAGGAAAAATTCATTAGTTTGGGCTTGAACTTCAAGCCCGCATGACTCTCAGCCCACTTCAAACTAAGCCCAGCCCACTAACGTACTGTGAATTCCCCATCTTACCCCAAATTGGTAGGTGATGGTAAACTCTAGAAGGATGACTGGCTTGAGTCGGTAGTCGCACACTAGTTGTTTAAAAAAGAGTGAAGCATAGAATTTCTGCACCTGATTCAGATTGTTCGATCGCCACTCTGCTCTCTTCTTTCTCTATCTAAGGGGTGGACTGAGGTATAGCTCGATTCTTTGATATCTGGTAGCTTCAAATTTTTTTGTTCGACATTTTTGTGATATGGGTATGATTCTTTGATATGAGTGCGATAATAATAGCTCCTTTCAATTTTTAATTACTTATTCTTGCAATTCTAGTTTGACTTTCATATGTTATAGTTAGGGTATCTGAGCTTAATTTCTTGCTTAGTACGTAAATAGTTAGATTTAGGGTTTTTATTTTTTGTCTATGTGTTTGTGAGTTCCGTGACTATTCCCAGATGTCATCAGTTCTAGCTCAAGGTGAGCTGGATACTGGTTGCTGGTTTTTGTTTTTTTGAAATTTTCGGTGTGATTATATACTTTCATAGTAATATTCTTCTTCTGATGCTGATAAATTTGAGGAAATATCTCGAAATTGAAATGGGTATTTAATTAAATTCTTGGTTGCATCTGCTTACTGTTTGGAGTGCGAATGCAACTAAAACTGGAGTGAATAGAGCACTTCATAACTCATCTTAATAACTTTTTTTTTAATTTAAATCTAATTGAAAGCGAAAAGTATTAGGACCATAATGTGTTTGTGGGGACAGAGATTATGATGAATTGAACATGTCACTTTTTTAAGTCATTTGCGTAACTTTCCAAAAGTTCTGCTCCATTCCTTTTAATCAGATCTTCCTTGTTCTTTATCTAATAGCTGTTTTGTTTAGATCACGTTGAACCAACCATGGTGAAGGCCGTTGCTGTTCTTGGCTCCAGTGAGAGTGTTTGTGGAACTATCAACTTCACCCAGGAGGGAGATGGTATCTTCAATGCTAATTTATTTTTCATGGGATGGATATTTCTATTATACTGTTCAAATTGTTTATTATTATTTTTTATTTTCAGGCCCAACTACTGTGATTGGAAATATTTCTGGCCTCAAGCCTGGGCTTCACGGTTTCCATGTCCATGCTCTTGGGGACACAACAAACGGTTGCTTGTCAACTGGTATATTGACAAAAACTTGTTTTCCTTTATGATCTGATGCAGTTGTTTTCTTTGTGTTGTATCTAATAATCAATGTATCGTAGGACCACACTTCAATCCCTCTGGCAAAGAGCATGGTGCCCCTGGAGATGAGATTCGTCATGCTGGTGATCTTGGAAATATCACTGTTGGGGATGATGGTAATATTGTTTTGTTCTTTATCTGTTTCTTAATTGCTTCAATGCCCTTTTTGTTGTTTATCGACAGTGTTATGGTCATCAAATTCAATTAGTCTTCTTTGTTGTGGTTTTATACCTTTTTCTCTTTTTATTACTCTTCATGGGAGGCATGCTTCTTGTTAGTTACACTGATAGGAGGCCTCAACTTCAATCTACATCTAGTGTGTTTGATACTTTCTGGGTGCTGACAATTTAATATGTTTGTTTGCTTCAGGAACTGCTACTTTCACACTTGTTGACAAACAGGTTTGAGATTGACCTCCCTGTTTATTTTTAGTTTACATTTGTTTGTAGAACTGTTATACTCAGCCCCTCCTTTGAATTTCATTTCCTTTTTTCTAAAGGTCACATTATTGTTTGCAGATTCCTCTCACTGGACCACACTCTATCATTGGTAGGGCGGTTGTTGTCCATGGAGACCCTGATGACCTGGGCAAGGGTAATTTTTCTATGTTTTACTCATTTAAACTCAGCCTCCCTCTCTTTCTCTCAACTGGTTCCATCTTATAGTAATTAGCAGAGTGAGCTAGTCAGTGCGGTGGTGGCTCAAAATTTCTCACAGTTACGAATAGTTTTAGTCTTCTTACCATCTTAATTTGTATAAAATAGCTGCTGGTGATATTTCTCTACTTATTTTGAATTGATCTGGTATCCCATACCCCATCTTATCCAATCTTCAATGTTTTTGTATGCAGGTGGACATGAGCTTAGCAAATCCACTGGAAATGCTGGTGGCAGGGTAGCTTGTGGTAAGCTAATTGGCTTCACTGCATTTAACAAAATCCTTATGTTACAGTAGTTGTCATATAATTTGAACTATTCTTGTTGTAAGATTGTATTAAGGTATTTTCAACATCTATGGAAATTGACAATGATCCATACAAGTACATATGTTGACTGCTTGTAAAATCATGGTTCCTCTTGGTCTCCAATCCAAATGAGGATGGAAACTAAAATTGTATTGATTCCATGTTGTTTATTTATGCACCCTTTATTTTGTGATCATCTGTTGAGGCATCTATCTATGTTGTGTAGTTTTTAGATTGTCTCAGTCCTGTCTACATGCTTCTAATTATGTTATATTGTTCTATGTTTGTGCAGGCATCATTGGTCTGCAAGGATGAACTTGACCACTAAGCAAAACGCATGCAATTCAGTTGAATGTATAAGTTTCTATGAAGCTTGAGAAAATTGAGCATAGAACCTTTTTGAATATCTGAATAAGTAAATACATTTGTCTGTATTTAGCTTGACCTGTTTGTTGCCTTTCCAAGTGTATTCTGTGGTTTCGTTCGACAGTAATTTTGTTGTGTTCATGTCATTGCCAGGATGATTCTCTTTAAATAATGTTCTTGCTTTGGTTACCCCCCCCCCCCCCTCTCTCTGCATCAATATAAAACTAGATTTCTCAAAAAAATAAAAAATAAAATAATATTAAGGCCTTGAATGATAGAGCTAATGTGCAGATATAATTATAAATGTAGAATTGGTATTTCACAGATATTCTCGACTGAGTTTTATTAAAGTTGAATCCTGCAAAATGTGTTGACCGAAAATCATAGGATTTATAGAGGTGCTTGTGGGTTTGGGCATGTGTGTTTGTGTATCTTTCTCACTATTGTTTGCTGGTTCAAACTTCTAACGATAGGATTGTAGATGGTGCAGGAGACACAGGATAAACTGAAAATGGTTGTTCCCCAAATAGTTGATTAATTTTGTTGGGCTAAGATCAATGAAAATTATCCGGTACCTTCTTTTAGTGCTGTTTTCCTAGTGTTTTAATGACAAAAATAATTTGTTAAAAGTAGCTATCATTAGCTGCTAAAGTATTCACACAATGTCGTTAAACAAATTAATTGCATTTTTATGTTCTTGCAAATCCACTTGAAATATTAAAAGAAAATCAAGGCTGCACCACTAATTTAAGATCAAGATTTAGAATTAAAAAAAATTAAGATTTAGAGGCATTTTTGAAATATTGGTGGATAAACTGAATAATACGAATTTTTCTTTAAAATTAATAAAGTAGGAAAAAGTGAAAAACCTTTTGTAATTGTAATAGTACCATTAATTTATTAATAATAATAATTTTTTTGGTACAAATTAATAATTATAATTAATGTTATGGACTTATGGGCTAGTGGCTACACATCTTTTTTTTTTGGGCTACACATCTTCGATCCATCCATATATATTTTTTGATTAATTAATAGGAAAATATAAAAACTTTAATTAGTTCATATTAATAAACGTTAATATTATTCATTAATAAGAAGGACAAACTTTTTTCTTTTTCTTTTTCTTTTTCTGTTAAAGAACAATGAATAGACCAAATTGGTTGACGCTCCCCCATTCCACCCGAAATCCAATCCAAATTTTCCGGGCTCGATTATTGAAACCAGATTACAATCTGCTCCGCTCTCCACTAAGCGATGTCCACCACCATAGACAAACTCTCAGGGGACCTTCATATGAGTCCAGAGCTCCGCAAAGCCTTCAGCCTCCTCAAGACCCATGTGTCCAAAGTCGCCAATTTCACCCTCCAATGGCAGGACCTTGAGGAACACTTCCTCTCCATCGACCACTGTATCCAATCAAAACTCGACCAACTCCAACAGCAACCACAAGCGGAAGTGACCCATGTCACTCCCACTCTACAATCACAACCCAGTACCAAAGAAACCCAATTGAATTGCCAACCCAATTCTAAAGAAACCCAATTCAATTCGAAGGAAACCCAATTCACTGCCACCCTCCAATCCTTGAAAACCCAAGTAAAAAAGGAAGAGTCTTTGCCGAATTACAATGGTGTTCCAATACATGATGGGAAGGCATTGCTGTTGTATTTGAATGAGCATTTGAAAGAAAGGGAATCGATGCGTGACCTTATTGCAAATGCGCTTAAGGCTTCGGTGGACTCTGCGAAGCTAGTGCTTGAGGCAATAAGATGGTTTTTTCCACCGGAGTCGTATAAGGAAGATATGGACTTTGATCTCACTGTTGTTAGGAGAAGTTGTGTGCTTTTGTTAGAGGAGCTGATGAAAGTGAGACCTTTGATTAGACCTGAAATTAGCAAAGAGGCAAAGAAGCTTGCGTTGGATTGGAAGGCAAAGGTGAAAATTGAAACGACGAACTCTTTGGAGATTTGGGGTTTTTTGCAGCTTTTGGGTGCTTTTGGTTTGGTTGCTGAGTTTGATAGCGATGAGGTTTTGAAGTTTGTTGGTTGCGTAGCGGAGCGTAAACAGGCACCGGAGTTGTTTAGGTCTCTTGGTTTCGCCAATAAAGCCTCTGGTGAGTTTTGGGAACCGTTCTTACTGTTCTTGTTTTTTTGTTTTTTTCTCTTCTTCATTATGCACTTTGTGTATAGTTTGATTCTGCTGTTGATTATTTGTAGTATTTTCTACTCGAATATCCGATCATTATACTGGAAATTGGAAATTGTAAATTGTGTGGCACTGTCTACAAACAAAAGTATATAAATCATTGGGGACGTCTGGTTAGTTTGAGTGCACCTTTCTAAACAAATTTATATAAATATTTGATACAACAAGTGTCACCATGTAAGCTCAGATAGTCTGATGTGATAATGCTTCATTCATTAGAGGATTATTTTAAAGAGGACGGTTCCTTATTTGATCACCCCACGATCCAGCATGGCCTGCCCATGAGACATGCTAGTACTAGTAGCAATGGTAGTTCTAGTTACTAAGATGACATCTTTTGTGGCTGAATGGGTTGCTATGAGATTCAGACTTTTATTACCTTTTGGGATCATGATTACAAATCTATACCTTTTTAGTTCTGTCTCTTTTATTTTATGTTCTCCGTTTATCCTTTCCTTATTTTTCTTTTGTTGGGGGGGGGGGGGGGGGGGAATTGGTCTTAAACAATTTTTTTCATGATTATGGTGTTCTGTGAGATGGATATATTTGTCTCTCTCCTGTTCCTTTCTTTTTCCTTCTTTGTTTTCTGTAGTTGTTGGTTTCGCTTAAGGAGTCGTAGACCGTGTGAAACCATTGAAGAGTACTATAATAAACTTCAGATAGTTATCAATAATGTAATGAGAAATTAGTCATAACAAAAATGAGATGTTAGGAAAATATAAAATGATCTTTTATGATTTATAGTTTCATTCTAAATGTCAATGATAATCTGTGCTCCTAGAATTCAACTGAAGGTTGCTTCAATTGGCTGGCACATGCTTTATTTTGTTGAAAATTTTGAACAAAAGGTACACAATTTATTTCTGTTGAAAAATGGGGTTCTTATAACCTTGAAATGACACTTAACTGGACATAAACTGGAGTTACGACCCCAATTATAGCATGATATGTTGGTTTTTTGAATGATATATATAGTTTGTCATTTGCAATAGTCTGCTCTATATCTATGGCAGCAGCAACATTTTTGTGGAATTATTACATTGAACAAATGGAGCCTTGGTATAAGTTGGAAAAATATTTCAGAAGTTTTTTAGAGATATGCAACAGATACTTATTATAAAAAAAAAAAATGCAACAGATACTATGCATTCTTGTAGTTTCTGACAAGTCTTTGAGAAGTGATCAGGTAAATGGATACTGGTTCCCTTGATAATTTTAGCAGAAATTCTGCTTATGGGAAGAAAGTTTGTCGTTCTTACGCCCTTGTTATTGTGATTGTCTTCTGTTACATATGCTGTTAGAATTTCTCCTGATAAATTGTGATTTTGCATTTCATCAATGTTTGTGTTTATCTTCATCATTTCAGATGCCAATGTGACTGATTTTATTTATAAGACGCCCTTGAACTAAGTTTTTTTTTCCCCTCTATCTCTTTTTGTGTACTCTGCTAAACCTGAAAATTTGTTTTGTGCCGCAGATTTTATCGAAAAACTTGTATCAGAGGATAAGCGACTTGATGCTATTAGATTCATACATGCATTTCAACAGCTTGAAAAGTTCCCTCCTGTACCCCTGCTTGGAGAACATTTGAAGTTTGCCAAGAAGGACGTGAGGATGAGTTACAAGAGGGGGCAAGATCCTCTTAAAGCACAGGTATAGGTGATGTTTATTTTGCCTCATCAACCCTCCTTAGACTCAGATCAAACAGCCATCTCTTATATACTGCATTTTATTAAATCCCTTGCAGGATGAGACCACAGACAAAGAAATAGTTTCTCTAAGAGGCATAATAAGATGCATTGAAAACTACAAACTTGAAGTTGAACCACAACATTCTCCTGAGAACCTCAGAAAACGCATCAACCAGCTGAAAAGGCAGAGAAAAGAGAGGAAAGCAACATCAACAGCTCCTGGCCCTGAGGCTCAAGTGCACAACGTAAATGGAAAGAAACGTACTGCCTCTGATTTTAAGGCTCAACAAAATAAGCAGAGGAGAAATAAGCAACGCCGGACAGCTCCATCTTCAGCTGCTCAAAATGCTTCTTTCAGAGCACCAGCCACAGTACACTTAATACAGCCATCTTATCTTCGGCCAGTAGACTTGTTTGAGAGTCAAGGTGCAGATCACTTTCAACCATCAGATGGAATGCGTGGGCAAGCAGCAACTGCTCACAATACTTCTTATGGCACCATTTCCCCCTTTAACTCACTGCGAGCATCTCAACATCAGCACACAGGCTCATTCACAGGTCAAGGTGCAGAGTACCCTGCTGGATACTATGATTCGGCACATTCCATTCCCGATACTCATAATAGCTTAGCAGCTGGGCGTTATGGTTTGTTTGGTTCCTCTCCTGTTACCCATACCCGGCACATGAGCTTGACGGGGGCGGGAGCCTATGGATTGACAGGTTCATCTCTTGTTACCCTACATATGAACTCAACAATTGCATCGTATGGATTGGGGGGCAGTACTTCTGCAACCTCACATATGAGCCCATTAACCAGGCGATATGGGACAAGTTTGGCTGCAAATGGGAGGACTGATTCTCCACCCGTGCGCATTACTAATGCTAGCCCAAGTAGTTCCATCCCTCATGTCTCTGGGGATCCATTGAGGATACCTAATTACAATGATAGGCCAGTGTCTTCCGGTAGTGGCTATAGCATGCTGTCTCAGTCTCAATGTCCGCCATCAATTTATCACATTTAGCTCAATTCTTTACTTCTGTATATTTTTCAAAAGAAAAATACTTATTTGTAATTGAAGATAGTAACCAACATCTGTTTTATGGGTGTGCGGTTTATGTTTTACAATGCCATCTTATGAATAATCTCATTTTGCTCACTTTTTACCCTTGTAGAAGATGAGAAAACAATGAGAATTTGGATGTTTAATTCCCCATCTTCAATAAAATACAAAAAGCAAGCACAAAGCAGAATATTTACGTGGAACACCTAGGCTTTTATGATGTATTGATGGTTGATTTGTGTTGAAATAATTGTGGCTCTTGCCCAACCAATACAGGAATTTTGGTACTTATATCAAGGATTGTGTCTAGTAATTTGCCAATAATAAATTATGTGTCTGTGTACAGCCTATACAATCCTTAACAATTCAGGAAATCCATGATTCATGTTGGAAGGCCTGAATATGATGAACACATAATTATGGATTGAAAGATAATGAGTTTATCACATCCTCTAATCGAAATGATTTTATCTCCACTTAATTATCTGTTTTTTTTTTTTTCTGCTACATTTATCTCTCTTCAGGTGCATTTAACCCCTTTTCAAATTGCGATACAAACTTTGAGACAAGCCACAAAAGTGGCGTCCTTCACTCATCTATCTCAATTTTTCATCTTTCATTTGAATGCCTTATTTTAGAGAGTAATAGTTGCAAAATAGTAGACTTTCAATCCAAGACTTGTTAACTAGTTCGCAGCCAAGTCTTGAGGGAGAGACTTTTTGGTACATGATTTATATACATGTTGGTTGGACATGGATTACTATACCCATACATGATTTATAGTCTGAACTGATTGCAAGTACCAGAGATTTATAGCTTGATTCATTCAGATTGATTGTACGTACGTAAAGCAATTCAAATTATATCCTGAAAATACTTCATTCAAGAGGAGCCCGTACGTAAAGCAATTTCACGAATGGTTAATTTGTTGCCTTGGACTATCAAATACTATAACTTAATATCTTTGAGAATCACTTCAAACTAATTCATAGGGCTTAGGAAGTCGAGAGGATTATAGTGTCATTGTATTTATTGATCCATATGGCCCATTTATCACGTTTAGCTCTTGGTGAATGAATACATGGACTTTCAAGTCCAAATCAAAGCTGCAGAAGTACAACTGCAGCAAAGACCTCAATACATAATCTTGAAACAAACCTTGGAAGTTCTCCCCTCGATCATACCGCCAACACTCTGTTCTCTCCGTCTCTCTTTCTCTATTTCATTCTCTCTCTCGTCCCTCACTTTCTCTCACTTTGAAATGGAGCAAAATAAAACACATGCATAATTAATAGGCTCCATGATACTGCAAAAGGCAAAATCAAATTGTGAAGACACTGACAATTTGGGTTCTAGTCCTCAAAAATTTTTAAAGGTTCATAGCTAGCTAGGTCTCTTTGCAAAATGAAAAGTGCCTGAAGAACTGAATTCAAGTTTTTAAGTTTTTAAAGTAGCTTGAAAAACCACACTAGCAAAGGAATGAAACAACATAAGTTGACAAACATAGTCGGTTTGCTGGTCACCACAACTTTGCCAAAATTCCTCAATCCTCATTCTTCTTCGTCTTTTTCTCTTTCTTCTTGCTTGGCATTTCAGATTCTTCTTCAGCATGTTTTCTTTTCCTTTTCTTCTTCTCTCCCACATCAGCATTTTCAAACCCATCCTGTATCTCAACATCCTCAGCTGAATGTTTCTTCTTTTTCTTCTTCACAGGCTCCTTGTCATCAGTCTTCTTCTTCCTTTTCTTCTTCTCCTTATCTTCACCAGTAATAAGAGCCTCCTCCTTTGTTTCCTCAGTCTTAAATGGTTGTGCTCCATTCTTGTTCTTATCATCTTTATTTCCACAAGTTGTTTGCCAAAGAACTGAATCTGCCGCAGGATTATATGCCTACAGAGAACAGAAAGAGTTCGTAAGTTCATAATAAAATTGACAAACTGAAGCAAACATACAAAACAAATGTCAGACCTTAGCAGCAGTTATCAATCCTCCAGCTCCCTTCTTGCGATCCTTGTCATAGACTTCTATCTTTGGTTTGCCTTTAGCTGATCCAGCAAACCGACCCAATTCTTTGCCTTCAAGATTCCTCAACCGCGCTTCAAGCTATGCAGATGATATAATATCTCTAAGCAGATGCTATCAAAAAGGTAAAGGGAAATTGACAAAGAGAAGCAAGTAATTAAGATATACCTTGGCTCGATTTTCCAGTCCCATTGAGTTATCTTGGTTATCATCTGCAAGAGCATCATATCTAATTGCCAATGTGGCTTTTGCAGCAAGTGACCGAGAAATTTTTCCCTTGAGCTTTGGTGCTGCTTGACCAATCAAGGATGCATGGTAGATAAGCCCATATTTTGGAGTTGCATGCTTAGTCTTCAGTGCTCTGAAAAGGGCCTTTTCAGCTCCAAGAATTTGAACTGTGCTCCCAGGCTGCTTTGCAAGGTTCAACAAGCTACCACCATGGGCAATGAGGCGAGCACCAACAAGTTCTCCAACAAGAGCAGTCAAATTCGGTGCAATGGTGTTCATCCTGCTTTTTAGATAATCATATAGCAAGCCTCTGTACTCAGCGAGAGAAAGGAGTAGGTCACAGAATTTTGCGATGTTAATCAGATCAAGGTCACTAAGTTCAGTTCCCATGGATATCATAGCTGCTTCCTTCAATTCAGTCTCGACCTCCTCTGGCAATATCTATTAATTTTGACCCAGAAAAATGCATGTGATTCATTTATCAGCATCACCTTTGCCTTACAACAAATATAGCAACATCAAAACTGGCATTTTGGTCCAACAATACCCACCAGTTACTGAGATAATGAAATAATTCTACAGATTTGTTCACCAAATTAAGTATAATGAGAACACACAATTCAGGCATCATTCGTAAAGAGCGTTCATCTATAAAAATAGGGTCACAAAGAATGTTCATCTATATATATATATATAGAAATAGGGTGAATACACTAGAAACCAATAGGAGACATTACTATGATTACAGGAGCAAAATAAATCACCAACCATTACCTCAGAGAAATCAAGCTTTGCAGCATTAGAACGACATCCCATCAGCTTCACTGCCTTGGCGTAAACAATGTTGTCCTGCACTATCTTTGCAAGCTCTGGAAAATGCCAACCATACCTTTCTCGAACACTCATTGCATATGTGTTTAGCTCTTTATCAAGATCATCAAGCAAACCGATGGCTTGAATAACCATTGTATCAACCTGGAACTCATCAACATAATTAGGTTTAAACACCCTCCCAAAATTCATCTATCCCTAGCAGACCAGACTAATTTCAATAAGCCACAACAGAGAGTCCAGAAACATCTCTTCATGCAACTAATTAATAGTTCATTTACTGAGATCAGTACCAGTCCTTTACTAAGAAGTAAATAAGAAAAAACCATAAATACACTATCCTTCATGCCTTTGATTGTATACATCTTGCATGCAGCCGAGTGAAAAACACACCACATGCAACAAAGATAAAGCAGAACTAAATGTATTCTCTTTCTTTGTCTTTTCTTTTTTGCTAGAGATTTGAATGACAGCCTCCACCAAAGAAAAATTGCAAAAGGCTCAAAGAATATAAATGATCTGATACATTGGCATTATGACAAAACAAAGCACCATCTAACATCAATAATGTATTCTGACAAAAAAAAGTATTATCAATAACACACGGGTATAAATGATATTACTTCATTACTACCCTTTCTTTTCTTAAGGGGATGAGTCTTCTAAACAAAGTATTCCAGAGCTTACAAGATGTTAGAATTAGGAAACACACACCTTATCAGGACTGAACTTGAGCTTGTATCGAGACAAGCTATGAGATAAACCCAAGCTCATTGGTGCCAAATCTTGAACTTGTAAACCGGATATGAGTTCAGTCAACTGATTTCTTACACCTCTCATTAACTCCATGACAGCATTGTTGTGAATGCAGTCTATTTTCTGCAAGAAATTAAATGCTTTGACTTAAATAATATGAAATTAAGATCAAAACATCATATTACAACATACCAATCTTTCTTTCATAATTAAAATGTTTCACAACAATGCTAAAATTTCTGTAGAGCAGAACAGCAGCAGACCAGTTTTCGGTTAATGACATTTCCAAGCTTTGAATCAGCAACAGCCAGTGTTTCACTATCGCAGTGCACACGTAAGAACTTGCGCAGACCTTTGCTAGGTTTACTGTCAATCAACAAGGTTGCTGCTTCCAAAGCTTCCGATGTATTCTCAAATTTGGAAAAAGCTTTCAGTTTCACAACCTAAAATAAATGAATAATGCTAAGGATTCAAATTTGTGTAAATGATGGGACATATAAATCAATGACATTATTTAGGATCCAAATTTGACACAAATTTGAGATCCTTAACATTACATAGAATAAATTCCCTATAAAATTAGATTTACTAACAAAATGTTTAATTCAAGCACAAAACAAGACATATATTGGAGACAGCTGAAATCCAACCAATCTGGAAGCAAAAACTGCATAATACACTATCATGTCTAACAACAATTCTCAAGGGGATATTTTTCAATGAAATAAAGGCTAATTAGTAATTACACCGGTAGTCATTGTGCTCTGACTATTTTTCAAGACAAAATCCCAGTATTCATGATTTTGAAGAAATAGAGGACTCATGTGCACTTCAACGTGCAGAGGTATAAGTGTCATTTTATCATCATATCACTTAGTCAGATAAATGACTGCCAAACCACATTAATGGGAAAGAAAATTGGACAAAAATCCGACCATCCATAGATTGCAATGGAGTACATTAACCACAGAGATATTATTAAAAAATTAAAAACACATGTGTAACATTGAAATAATGGTCAAACCACAAATATAAATTTTGACCAAAGTAAGTAAAAGTGTAAAACACATACAAACTCGGAGAGAGAGAAAAAGAGAGAGAGAGAGAGAGAGGACCTGTCTGGCTGAGTCTGCACTTGAAAATTCCTTCCATAGGTCCTGCAATACCATTTACGAGTTAAAAAAAAAAAAACTCAAAACTTAAAAAGTTGAGATTTGTTTTTGAGAAGTAGTTATATATGTTTTCAATTATTTTAAAAACAAACATATGTTTTATTATTTTTAAAATTAAAGATTCCATTTTTTGTCACATATACCTCCACCTAGGGCTGCACTTTGGTTTGGTTTTTATCGAACCAACCGACTACCGACCGAATTTTTTTGGTTTGGTATACCGATTTTCACAATTCAAAAATCGAAAATCCGAAACCGAAAATATCCGAAAAAATTTGGTTTGGTTTTGGTAAAAACCGGAAAAAGTTGGTAAACCGACCAATTACCGAAAATTATTACCGAAAGAAACCGAATCGATTATTACCGAAAAAACTGAAACAATTACCGAAATTTAGTTATATATGCTTATATAATACTATTATGTTAGTGGTATAATAAATATTAAACTACTAATATCTTAAACAACTATAAAAAAATATAATTGTATAATATTATCATATTAATATTATCAAAAGTGTGAGTTGAGATATAGAATCATTTTCTAATAAAGTAAATGTTATTATTTTTAGGAAAATAAAAATCTCATCTTTAGATAAGTAATGCATATATATATATATACACTCATATTTATCGGTATATATACATACTAAATTAATAGGATATGTAATAATACATATTATTAAACTAATTATACTAGTATATATTATTACTAGGGTAAAATACTAGTACTATAATAAACTACTAATATTTCTCGTGCAAATATATATTCATCAAACATTATATTTTATTTATCATATTTGATTAAATTTTAATTTATATTAGTATATAATAATTAGTATTATTATAATTAAACTGAAAATGAACTGAAGATATACCGAAGTAAACCGAAAATGAACCCTAAATATCCGATACCAAAATTACCAAAATCGAACCGAAAATTGAAATTTACCAAAAATTACCGAACCAAAAAATATCGAAACAAAAAAATACCGAATTTTTTTGTTTTAGTTTAGTAAGCCCCAATACCGATCCGAACCGACCGATGGGCAGCCCTACCTCCACCCTTCTCAAAAATCAAAGAAAAAATACTACATATTAGTCTACATGTACACAGTTTGAAGACCATATTTACCTCAACTTTGGAGAGCTTCCCCTCATCCAACACTTTAAATAGAGCAAAACCCGCTGGGGTTTCAAACAACACAAGCATTTTTCTAACCCCTGGAAGGCTGGAACACACCTACACACAAAAAAATTAATCAATTCAACCCTCGAATCAATCACTTAAGTAACGGCTTCACACCCATAGTAACCCACAATTATTTCTTATGGTCAGACACGTACCAACTGTGTTAGCAAAAAAAAAAAAAAAGATCACACACTAACTCTCATTCATTCTTTTTTTTTTTTTTGGGTTTGAACTCTTATTCATTTTTACCAATAAACAAACATGGACATGCATACGTATATAATTAATTATAAATATATATATATAGAGAGAGAGAGAGAGAGAGAGAGAGAAGGGATACTGGGGTAGGCTTTGTTAAATAGTACTCAAAATCATAGTTGCTTACCACTTTCTCTGCTCAGCTGTTGCGTTAGAGAGGGAGAGGAATTGGGGGAGGGGATAAGGAGCGAGGAAAAGGAGAGGTCTAGGGTTTATAGTTCTAGTTGTAGAGAAAAGTTCTATGGCTAAATTACGATCTTAGTCTATGTAATTTCGAATAATTGGGTGGACATGGCAATTTAATTTATTTATTGCAACAAAAATCAGAGTATATTAGGCATACTTCTGTTGTCTCAGTCTAATTTCCTTATTTGGTCTCTGCTTACCAAAAGCCATGCTTTCCGTTCTTGGCACGGTCATGATGGCTTTCCTTATTAAAGAACGAACAGTTTTAGTCTTTTAGAGCATGGCAAAAAAAAAAAAAAACGAACAGTTTCGCTTTTTGAGTGCTCCGATGGTTGTCGATTTTAAACGCCTGCGTTTTGAGTGCTCCGGTTTAGCCGCTCTATCAAGCAGTTGCAGGGTACTCTGTATTCCTTGCTCATGGCTTCATGGGAGTGCCTATAAGTTGGTCTTAAAAATTAGGAATTTGTTGGGAAAGATGGCGAATAATAAAGTCCAATAAATAATTAAGACCTTATTCACCAATTAAGGCCCCCTCCTGCTTAGGCTTAAGGGCACAAATTTAATTACTTTAACTGCATCGCTCAATCTTCATTTTTCTCAATGGAGTTGACAACTTTCTTGTGCCAAAGTATATAACGTGGCTGGACCAAAAAAACTTAATTATTGTTACATAATACTATAATAGAAAACAGCTCATGGGTTTAATAGAAAACAGAGTATACCATTTTTCTTTGGTGCATGTTCACACCTCAAAATAGGTCGAGTTTGAGAGATTCGCGAGCTCTTGGGTTGTTTTCTTTCTATTTCTGTTGTTGTACGTCATGCCTAGGAATAGTATTATAGGAGTTAATCTAGCTTACTTCTTACTTCTATGATGATATTTCTATGTGGCTTCAATAAATTTAGGCTCATTGCCTTTTGATTAAAAAAACAGAAAAATGGTTTAATTAATTAAATAACTTTTCCTGAATTGCAAATTCATACTTGAACTGGAAACACTTGTTCATTAAGATTTATAAAAATAATTAAGGGTACAAGCCACATAGGCCAAAGAAAGAGTCACACAGAATCAAACAAAACCCCCAAAACAGTACTAAAACTAGGTCAATGGAAATTATGGAACAATTGATTTTATTGATGGATCAAATCCTAATCCCATAAAATCTTCCTAGTCTAATTGAACAAATACCCAATTAAGTAATTCTAGATCCTTGTACTAGTCCGATTGGTACATTTTGCTTGCTTGTTCTAGATCTGAATGAACCCATAAGCTCTGCCTTATGATTTTAGATCCTAACGAACCTATTGGTAATTTCTAAAAATCCTTAGAAAGTAAAAAGGTTCATTAAAGTAAAGTCTGCAACTTTTTTGTTGCAATCACTCTTCTGCAACTTGTTTTCCCACCACAATTCCCCCAATTGCTGCAATGTTATTTCTTTTGCAATGGAAACCGAGTTAATAGTGGTCTCACCTCTCGCACCCCAAAGCGGCCGACGCCAACAAAGAACATATTGGGACGCATCCCATCATCTCAGTCCCGAATCCAAATTCCGGAACCGATCCTTCTCAATCTCCAAACAGACGTATAGAAACCAAGTTGTATTGTTATTTGCTCTGCCTTCTTCTGAAACTGCTTTAAGTTTAATTTAATTGAAAATCCACGTGTCAAAATGGTATTTGTTCTTATCTCTCCTTAACACTAGGTCACACTGGAAAATTACACTTTGTAGGCCTATCCCAATTACACAAGCTACAAATCCAACCGAGTGTTAATTACAAGTTTAACCCAAGCTCTGACACATGGAGGCAACGTCAGCCCAAGCCCCAAAAATTAATGTGTACATCAAAACCCAAATGCAAGTGTGCTCAATGGCCGATTCGGGACTACATCTGCTCAACAATGCAAATAATATATGAAGTCTATTTTACGAGCAATTCAATTCAGTCATTTCTTTTTTATTTGGCCAATCAATTCAGTCATTTCAAATACGTAGTAATTAGTCATTTTTTTGGATTATAGACTTTATAGTTGACTATATGCAGCGAATCTATACTTTTTAATTTGGAAAGTACACTAATGCATATTTATCCTTTCAATTGCTTACCCGTTATCAATATCCAATCAACTGTTTTATAAATCATATACCAACAGTCTTTCCTTGAACTTAAAAATTATAAAATATAATCGATATATTGTTATATAGTATAACTAATACAACGTGTAAGATATTATCTGACGATATATTTATATTAATAAGATATTATATTAATAACATCTACTCTTATTATAACACATAAACTGGTTATACCACGTGTCAATATATCAATTATACAAACTAATTCCTCATTCATTAAATAGCGAGGCATGTTAATTTATAATTAATAAGAAAATTAATTAATTAATTTAAAGAATGGCAATTAATGTCCTTTTATTTGTGACGTCATTTGTTGACCCCACAGTTAACTCATTCTTTTTTATCTGACTGGCTGTAATTATCTTTCACAAATTAATTTGATCGTCTAATTAAGATATATTTAATTGTAATTCATGAGTATAAAAATACAAAATATTTCAAAATCATTCGAATCCTAAATGCAATGAATCTGAATTGACTGTAAATTGAAAGTTTAAAACACCAAATTTATTCTTTTAATCTGGCAGATAGACCAAATCTATCATTTAATTGCTTGCTTGATGTTTGTTCGTATGATTAATCGTCTGGGCATAACGACAAGTCACACAAGGCTTAACATCATGTTGTTTGAGCCTAAGCCCTTCCTAGGCTCCTAGCCCCCGACCTACTAGGCTCCGGCCTCCTAGGCAACGACCTCCTAGGCTCCGGCCTCATAGGCTCTGGCCCCCTAGGCCCCGGCCTCTTAGGCTCCGGCCTTCCAAGCTCAAGCCTCCTGGGCCCCTGACCCGTGTCAACTCACTCGGATCCTCGAGACCGGTGACACGTGGCGCTCGTATAGTGCAAGTCACCACAAATGACACGTGTCGTCACCGGATTGGTTGACACTCTTCCAAAGGTACTATAAAAGAGGTACCTTCTTGTCACAAAAGGACAACTGAAATCATTATTATACTATTTCACTCACTCTGCTCTCAGATCTCTCTGAACACTGATTTGAGCGTCGGAGGAGCTTTGGCCGACACCACACCGGTGCCCTTCCCGCTCACTTTTGTGTACTTGCGCAGAGTGCTTTGGATACCATTCTCTCTCATTACTCACCAGTCGGACCCAGCCACCCGTTCCTGCCCCACTTCGACGTGTCATCCTCTCAGTGACGGGTCAACGTGCCTACGTGGTTCGACTCGACGTTGACTGCTCTACCATTTTTGGGCATCAACAATGTTCATGTCCATCCAACTACTATATAAACCATGCACTGGACAAGTCTTGAGGGAATTCGAGCCACTACTACCCAATCAACAAAGAAATTTCAACAAAAAAATCAACGGATATGATGCATCCTCATTACCTTCTCGCACTCCTTATTTTACTTTTTCCTTTCATTGTCGCTACCATAGATCAACCCCCTTTGGGTGGTTTTTGGAAGCCCGTAAACCCAAGTGATCCAGATGTGATAAATGTCGCAAAGTTTGCAGTTTCTGAGTACAACAAGAACGCCACAAAAAAACTAGTATTTCAAAAAGTGGTTTGGGGCCAAACCGCGCCCATATCAGGAATTGTGTTTGACCTTGAAATTGCGGCCAATAATGAGTCGTTGCCTACCTCTTTTGCAAATTATGAAGTTGGCGTTTGGGCACGATGGGGCAATCCAATGAAATTGACTGCATTTAAGATATTTAAGAGATAATTGATGTATTTTTGTGCGTGAATTTCTCATATTTAGTCACAATAAAGAAGAAATTGAGAATAAAATATTGTTGTTATTCTCAATGATCATTATTATTAAATTTCTCAAATTTTGTGTTTTGTGTGGACTGTGGGGGGAGGGTTATCTTGCTTGGTGATTACATTGTTGAATCTACT
The DNA here is from genome assembly GCA_003254865.1 of Dryas drummondii. Lineage (NCBI taxonomy): Eukaryota > Viridiplantae > Streptophyta > Magnoliopsida > Rosales > Rosaceae > Dryas > Dryas drummondii. Next base: position 2,063,772 of record QANW01004277.1, read on the forward strand.
TGTGCACAGAGTGATATCTAGTTTCCGTGGTTGCCATTTAATCCCAAAGGTAACATTCACCGTTAAATTGGTAACAAATAAAGTGAATAATACTTTCTTGATATTTTGTTTGCAGTCGGAAAATCAAACCAAAACAATTTTTTTGGACCAAAAACCAAAACATTATGAAACACATAATAGAAACTCAATTAATAGCTACCTACCAGTCTACCACAACAATACTGTGTTTCAGTGTTTGTATGTTACCCAATTAAGGAAAATGGTGTTCAATTCTTATGTTTGAAAATGTTGTCTACTAATTAATGGCCAAAAAAATATATCTACTATTTTTCTTAACAATTAATTAATTAACTTTAGTCTTTGAAGTTTTATAAATTTCCACATAATAAAGTTGTATATTTTTTTTTTGGCACAAAAGAAGGGTGTATATTTGATTTCAAACAACAAGGCCCAAGAATGGTAGAATTAGAACGACAAGGTCCAAAATCCTAAAACGAGACACAACAAGTTTAGGCCCAAGAGCCTCACATGACACACAACAAGAGTAGGCCCAAAAGAAGAACATTCCAAACTAACCAAACACAAACAGAACAGAATCAGAGGAAAGAGAGGAAAAAGCCTAGTAAATTGGGATTGTATACAAAATTACAAACCCATACATTCAAAACGGCAATAGCATTATTCATAGGGAAAATGTTAAAAACAACAACACCATCTCCCTCAACATAAAGATGTCGCATACGCATTTTGATTATTATTATCAATAGGAATAATAGCATATGAATCATGAATTGGGAGGCCTGAGTATGAATATATATGGTAACAGGATTATTTGATAACACAGACAATAAGTTATCCTAATAAATAAACAAAGAATCCAAAGAATAGGTTAACCATAGTAGAGCCCAATTGACTATGGTTAGTTTATCGGTTATATGTTACTATTAGCCTTTGTTATGATTTGATTGATATCTGTTGTTATGTGCAGGAAGGTTAATAGGCTGGCTTTGCTATCTGTTCTACTTTATCCTTATTTCTGTTGATATATGCTATCTCATTCAGTTTCTCAATCCATCAAGTTTTAGCCAGCTATAGCCAATAGGCTGCTTGCTATTTTAAATATCTTTGTCACTTTTAATTTATGTATCAGTACTATATAGTAATTACTACTTTTACATACATATAAATCCGCATAGCTAGATGATCATACATATGACCAATTGATTATATGAGTGCCTATTTGTGTAATTGTGTGTGGAAAATGGATTGTGTGCTTTGGGGCTACAAGCCAAAACGGGGAGAATCATTGAATCGACGAGAATTAATATCAGAGAGAGATGATAAGAAGTTTATGTAATTTCAAAAATTAATATGTTGTATTATTGGACTACTTAATTTGTACATGAAGCAACTGCCAGCTTGCCAAGGTGTGTCGTCTATGAGTCGAAAAATTAAGGCTATCTAGCTTTGTAGTTAGGCAAGGGAGGAATTGATCTGATAAATACAATGCATATTGTACAGAGGGGAAATGGCCAAGTATTATTATAATTTATAATTTAGATCCAAACAAGGTTTATAGTCAAATTCTTGTATGTTAATTCAGAGAATTGAGCCACTTAGTTTACAGTCATACTAGCTATATAGTATATATGATTATATGACGGTGAACTCCAATGAATATATATTATAGTGGTTTATTATAATGTGAACAACAAGCTACCTAGTGGTTTCTCGTCAATTCCATCTCACAACAAATATAGTATTACCTGCAAATAGGCATCATCTATAGTTCGATTACAAATTGCGAAGAATTGTGCATTACGCTTCGCATATATAGCTGTATATACTGACCGAGTATATACTCCTTTTTCTTGTTAATAGTTTACTTCTTTCTTTTCTGAAGTTATCTAGCTAGCATGGCCACAAAAAAGAAAGTTATCTAGCTGGCTATGTAGCTACTTAAAAGGCTTATAAATTTAGAATGAAACGCATTATTGGTGCTCTGCATACAATGTTCTCATTGTAAGCATCCAATACACAATTAAACCCAAAAAATTTAAAACAAAAAATCCTTTAATAATAATGACAACAGCATTACATCGTTGTTTGAGAAACATTATAAAACATTGAGCTTTGGGGATCTTATGGCCACAGAGAACATTAATGTGACATTGTCAATGGCTGTGTGAGGAAACAAGAAGCAATCCCCATTGGATGATTTGAGCAAATAAAAGAGCTATACAAAATACATAGTAGAGATGTTGACAACATATGGTACAATACCTCCCATGATCCAAAAGCTCGTAAAAATAGTCACATGCTAAGTTGAAGTCCTGCATCAGTTGACCTTTTACCAGGATATACACAACTTACAATTTATTTCACATCATGCTTGACTATCTTCTCATTGAAATTGAGTGTTAGTCCGTTCGGTTGGTGAGCCGGGAACATAGGGAACAAAACCCCGGCCACCAAACATTGGACGCATGAAGGCGTTATCGAACTTACGCCAATAGCGGTGAACAGTGTGTGTTGGAGTCGTCAGAAGATCACGTATGCTGGCTGGCCGACGGACCTCATTGCCACCAAGATCACCTTCAGAATCCTGCCCAAGAAGTGGAACAATGACCGATTTTGGAGTGCCTGGTTCCGACAACACCATGCTGGTTGTTTGTTTTTGTTGAGGCAGCAAGAACCTTATAAGAGGTTTTGTCATCAAGCCAAACACCTGAACATGATATCCAGTGATAAGAATCATTACCTTTTTTTTGGTCAAAAGAATCATTACCATGTCCAAGATTCTGTGTATCCATACGTAACAAAGTACAGTTTGAGATGATGACAGCATACACAACATGGAGACGAGATGCCTTACCACTGTGCTGACAAGAACAACAGTTATTGTGCTAGTGATCAAGATTGCATTTGATCGCAATTGAGTGTGGCCGGACCTTGTAAACTGCATTCAAAGGAAATTATATTAGATGATAAATTTCTAGTAGATTCGACAGAAGGCCAAAAATTTATCCCTAACATATGTTCTCCAAGTAATGCCCATTTACTATTGATGGTATCTTAACCCCTTACAAGGTATTGTCTTGTCCAAAAAATACCCGATTACTAGAAGGTGCCACTAAAAATACAAACCTGATATAGTATTTTACATAATTACATTTATTCTGATTTTAATAACGTTTTCATGAGAGGCCAATTTTTTTCCCTGTGACCAGTAGGTAGATTTAAACATATCTCAAAAAGCAACATTTTCCATAACTTGCCTGATTATAAGCAAGTGCCATAGAAACAGCACCTCTCATGAGACCAGCCCACCATATTATCACCTACAATAAGAAAAACGTTGGTGTAATTTGTTAGTTCACTTCACTATATAAAAAAAAAAACAAAACAAAACAAAAGGTAGAGCCATCGAAGAAACAGAAAGCTTACTTGCTGCCGGAGGCTAATTTTCTCCCTCGAATTTTTCTTAGCTAAGTTCGACAAAAATGATAGGGGGAAAACAAAAGCTGCTCTTCCAAGCATAACAAGACTTAGCAGTACTGAACTCACAGCCACTGATGTTCCGGGACTGCAAAATAGACAGTTATCACCACATGTAACACCAATAGACAGTTATTAATTACTCCGTTATGTTCTATAATTTGTGCCAGAGATATGATGAGATAATATTCCAAATGAAAAGATACAAGGTTCAAACATTTTGTGTACATGTACAAGGACATACCTATCACTTACAAATCTCCACTTTTCAATGTCCAAGGCATCCATACCAACATATAGGAAGATAAAAATCTCAGCAACAAATGACAAGGTTGCAAAAGCATGCCTGTAAAAATTTGTCAACAAAGTTAAACAATTAGTTAAACGACCTGTTGATCTGTGTCCTACATATGACCATTGCATTCAAATGGCTTTGAGGTATCTTCAGGAAGCCATACTTGGTTGTGATTCTTGAACTCTCAGTCACATTGTGCCAGGTGTAATGGGACATCACAATCCCACAAAAGAATACAGTGAGGATGCCACTCAAATAGAATAACTACAACACACATAAAATATATCATCATGAGTGTTGTTGTTTATATGCCTAAAGCAATAAGATCTATATAGACCACTTGAAGCTAGGAAGTAGGGGGAAGAAGGCCCAGAGTTATAGAGAAGCTTACTTCAGCCAGTATATATGAAAGGTATGCCATGAGCATCATAAGAGCAACCTCACGATCTGTAGAGTGCCTGAATTATGTCAGAAACCATGTTGTCAGGGAAAAAAATCTTCCCAAAACACTGACGCGGTTTCAATAAAGAAATTAACAACCCTATGATACTAAACAAATTGGGATACTATTTTGGCATACCAAGTAAACCAGGCATGGACTTTACTATATTGATTCTAACAACATACCTTCCAAAATAAAGCTTTTTGATAATGTAAGCACTAAGCAGCCCTGCCTGCAAGAGAAACAAGTTATACCCAGGTAAAACACAATATTTACAAATACACACTTGTCTTTGGGCACACAAAAAAGAGAGAGGGGCTTACAAACACTCCTAGCATGGTGCTTGTAAAAAACAAATAAAGTAAGTTTCCCGTAAACTGCAAAGCAATACTGGAATCAAGGTGAGTGAGGTCAAAGCTCTGGATAGCATTGAAAAGCACCACAGATGTAGCATCATTAACAACACCCTCACCGAATACAAGACTGTATAGTAAAGGTGTCTCATCTTGATTGAGCACCTGGACCATTGGGTAAACAACTTTAGTTTTGAATTGTTAGTGTTTTACTTGTTTGAAAAGTCAGACGTAACATTGATGTGTGACATTACCTGCAACGTGCAGACAGAATCCGTTGCAGCAAATATTGCACCAATTGCTGCAAATGGGGAGTTTAAATATTGAGAACACAAATAAAATATAAATACACTAGTGAGACAAAGAAAGTGATAATACCAAGATAATCCCCTAAATCCAGTGAACCAATGTCCAATTTCTTAAAGATTTGCATAGCACCTGAGTCATGCAAAGACAAAGTAAGTTAACTGTTCAGATGCGGGTATCACACTTGTTTTATCCACCAAGAAGAAAGGCATATGTCATAAATCATAAGTCATAACTGCTACTAAGAAGTACTACACATCATGTAAAGAGTTGTGAGCCATACCTAATGATATGATGGTGCAGGATATTAATGTACCAATAGCACCAAACATTACAATAGTCATGAAGTTAACAAAGAACTGTTTCTTTTTCACCTGAAACCTGGTACAAATAGCAAGGACCAAAGCATGCGTCATAACCTTGGAGAAGAAAAATCTTATTGATTAGTCACCAATACGAGAGTAACCAAGATAATCGCAAATGGAAACCTCAATACTGCTGCTAGCAGGATGGAAGTAAATGATTTTGAGTTGCTTCATTATACAAGAGAATATTCCAATGTTTAACAAAATGATTGTTTTAATTGCTTAAATACTTAAAACAACTGATTTTATCATTTAAAAAAATGGGTCTTGTGACATCCATATGTTATAACATCTCAATAGTTGTACCATCTGCAATAGAAATTAGTTTTGTAGTCTTACCAATTTGGTAGTATCTTGTACTCCTAGTATCCTAAGCTACAAATTTATTTTAGTTTTATAAAGAACTAAAATCCTATAAAACCCTTGTGTGCTTGTATCATTCTACTCTCTCCACTTAGAACAATCGTCAAGGGGACATATTTCAATCGAATCATTCATGCTATCAGAAACTTCTCTTATTGGTTTCATTGTTTCGCACTTCATATGTAACTTGCAAAAACAACTAGATCAATGACAGAAAACTAACCCGGCATTAAAAATAATAGGTGGCAGAAGGTATATAAAGAAAAGATCTTCACTGAAAACTAAAAGATGCGAGCTTTTTCCTCCACTGATCAGAAGAATGACAACTCCAGTACACACCCCCTGCCAACAAACAACATCACAATTTGCCAAAACACACATATAAAATATAATTCAAAACTCTCTTTTCTTATGTTATTTTACATTTGCATCAGTAACCAAAGCAAATACTCACAATCAAAAGGGCAGTGATTGACTCATTCACCCATCGATTCTCCTCAAGAAGATGCCCAATCACAATACAAGCACAAAGAAGCGCCACAAATAGGTTCATGGAAACCACAGAGGCGTGATCGGAAGTGGATAGATTTTGTAATTTGGACATCAAATAGGTCAAATGTGCAGCCATTGTATCCGTCTCTTTAAACAGCCAATACACAATAAATTAATTTGATTGTCGTTCAAAAGAAAAGGTCTCAGATTCCCTTAAAAGCCTCGTATTCACTTCACGTTATCTATGTCTCCGAACTGTCCATCTCAATAATCTTTGTATATCATAAACCCTATAAGCCCTGCATCAAAATGACAAGGCATGTTATTCATAACAGCGACCAAAAAGATAAGCTCTTTAATTATTCCCACATTCGATTTCAAAGCTCCTAAAACACATATTCTGAGTTTTCAAAAGCAAATTTTGGAAATCAAAATGCAAAAAGAGAACAAGTTTAGATGATCTTTCAAGAATAGTTTACATACATGTATGTATACAAAATGGAAACCTTTACAACAATGCATTGTTTTTGTAAAGTTTCTTGGCCAGAACAATGCATTGTTTGGTTGTTAAGGAAATGTAGGAAACAGCCACTTTCGGAATGTCTTGGAATTTAAACAACAAATTGCTAACTTTCCTTCCATTTCCCCAGTTTTCTCGGAAATCAAACAAAAAACAAAAAATTATCTCATTTTTAAATGTCATAACTCAAAAGAAAATGCTTACCAAAGAGGTTGGAAGAAGATGCATAAGCACTCACGGAGCTTGTAATTCGTTTCTATTTCGCAAATTATGCAACTTTATAAAATTGGAGCCTTGTGATTTGGATCGAATGTCAAATTCACGCAGAGAGAGCTCCAACAGAGGAAGCTGGAACTCAATTTCTGCGTTCAAATTCTCAGGAAAACGAAAAGATTCGCAGCTCCGGAAAATTTGCTTTTTGCTTAGACAAACGAAACGAAAATTGAGTTGAAGAAGATGAAGGAAAATGAGAGAGAAAATATTTGCGGATATTTTGATTTATGATTGATTAAACTGCGGAGAATTAGAAGAAGCCTGTAGATAGAGCGAGAAAATGGAAGAAAACTTGTAGATGGAATTGAAAAAGTTTCTAGAGGGAGAGAGAGAGAGAGAGAGAGGCGTGTGTGATCAACTTAAAGCGGAACACAGAGAAGGAGGACCCGAAACGAAACAAACAGGAGGTGGTTGATGTTTTATCTGGTACGGCCCGTACTGCGATATGTGCCGGGTGATTTAGATTCTGACCGTTGGTTGTAGTGACTGAAATGGTGGGGTTTTTGATCGTGTGGCGGGAGGCTGTTTCTATAGGGTTCAGTGTGTGGCATCGATGGAGTAAATACCGTTGAGGAAGCCGAAAAATGCTACAAGTCTAAAACTCAGCCACTCGCGTCGCTGTTTGCCTTGTGGGGAAATGGCTGTATACAAAATACATGTAGTAATGAGTAATCTATTTTTTACTTTTCCAAGTTATTGTCAGAAAACAAATTAAAAATAAAAACATCATTGCTAAAAAACAAAAAAGAAAACCAAATAATTAAGACCAAATTTAAACTATTGCCTGGACTTCTAAACTTTTACTTTGCTAAGAAAATTATGACCAAAGTCTTAAGACAGGACTAGATAAATCATACATGTGTAATGTAATAACAGTTATTGAGAGAAAATTTAACATATTTAAAGTTAGCTCGAGCTAATATGATTAACTCAAATAATATGAATTCAACGTAAATTTTAATAACTATTCATGAATTAAGTGTATTCTATTTAAATTGAGTTTCTTTTAAATTTTAGACTTAAATCAAGAATTTTAGTTTGAATTTGGATCGACTCCTCTACACACTTAGTCCATTGAGTTGCATTTGTAATATTTTGTTAGTTTTTTTATTGTTCGAGTTAATAAGATGGACGATCTTAAAATTATACAACACAAGAAATTGTGTTAAAGTTTATTAGTGATATATACTTTTTTCTTTCCAATGAATAAATAATTAAAATTTCTTGAACCAAATACACGAATTAATTGGCTTGAATAATTCAATTGACTAAAACCATAAACAAATATTAATAGGATTGCATTTTCAACAAAAGTATTAATGAAATCAGTTATAATGACATGTAGTCATATTTGGTCCGTTTATTATAATTAATAATTTTATTTTGCGTATTTGGTCCCTATATGTCTCTTTCAATATGACAATACTTGGGTGACCCTAGGGTACCTGCAAGTCACTCAATTCCTCAAAAAGGCTTATTCGGCAGTGTAGGCTCAAAATCGAAACTATTTATTTTTTATATCACTTATTAAAGATTTTTCTGTAAAAAATCAACTTAATCAGAAATCATTTGGTTATATAATTTTTATGGAATAAATGAAATAAATGAACGGCTTGCTTAAGAAAGCACTCTTTAAATATAAATTATTCATTTATTCAATAACAGTTATATAACTAAATAACTTTTAATTGAGTTAATTTTTTATATAAATAATTTTTAATAAATAATCTAAAAAATAAACAATTTCAATCTTGAACCTACGCTATCAGACGAGTACTTTTTCGAAGGTGGGGTGTATATGGAGGTCTCCCCCGAGTGACCCAAGTATTGTCCATTTGTCCCTTTAATAACTTAGCTAATCAATTTGTTTCTATTCTGACAAAGAAAAGTCCATAGAAAAGTGTTTTTTACTTTTTAATTATAGTTTGGTAAATTAATCAAAACTAAAATAAAATATAAGGAAATTTCTCTTGCTTTGTTGTGACTTGTGACGCGCTGAGAGTGCATTGGTGGTTTAGGCGTGGTGAAGAGTGCAGAGGGCTTTCCAGTAAGAGATCCACACCTGGCGAACTGGCAGTGTACTGTCCTCCAAGTTCAAGTAGATCGATTGAATTTGATTCTTTGAAGCCCCCATGACTCTAAGTCTCTAACTTCTTCGACGTCGACGTTTGATGCCAGTCACGTAACTATACATAAAGTTGTATTTCTTTTTAACTTTTCTTCCTACTTTTCACAATTACAAAAATGCCCCAACTTATTATATCGGGTCATAACTTGGATTAGATCCACACTGTGACACTGTTGTGTCTAGATCAGTCCACGTGTTATGATGGTGGATTTAGATCTTAGTGGGGTATGATAATAATTAATAAAATGTGGAAAGTGGTAACCCAAAAATAAATTATATAAATGCCCAACTTTACAAATAACGAATCAGAAAATACTAGCATTATGGCGGGAATCATGTGAAAATGCCTCTAAAATATCATATCAAGTTATCAACGTTCTTTAAATAAACTCTCAACAAAACTCTGCAAAAGTTTATAAAATTCTTTTTTTTTTTTGCCAGAAAAGTTTATAGAATTCTAATTATGTGCAAATCCTCTTATGACAATTATTTCATCCTTGCACTTTATATTAAAAATAAATAGATGAAATCAACAACCAAGCACTTTTTTTATTTAGTTTCAATAAAATAATGTCCTCACAACTCACAAGTCACATGGCTAGAAATGTTGGCACATGTAATGCATGCGCCAATACTTTGTCCACTGATTGGTAATTCATAAAAATTATTAACAAGAAAATGTTTTATATAAAATTATATAAAAAATCAGTCGTGTCACAACAAGGACAAGGAGCGAAGTAAGCCAACAATGTTTAAAGAGTAAATAACAATTTAGTACCTCAACTTTATATGTTGTTTCAATTTAGTATCCCAACTTTAAAACCTTGCAAAAAAGTACCTCAACTTTCATTTTGTATCAATTTAGTATCCCAACTTTAAAACCTTGCAAAAACGCACCTCAACTTTCATTTTGTGTCAAAATAGTACCTCCGTTAGTTTTTTTTGTCAAAATAGCAGGGGTATTTTCGTCTTTTCCTTAAATTTAAAAAATAATAATTTTTTTTGAATAAAAAAATTTAAAAAAATAAAATTTTAAAAAAAATTATTTTAAAATAATTAAAATTAAAAAAAAAAAATTTGGTTCCCTTCCCCCC